>JAWWEN010017966.1:0-20229 GCA_035582955.1 Sycophila texana | reverse complement strand
TAAGCGTTTGCTTTTTTGTTTTTGTCGTCTCCGAACTAAAATAAATCAGCGCGCGAAGCGCGCGTGTGAATTCTAGTGTTATATCTTTTGAAATTTCCAAGAATAATTGGTTTATACTTTGTAAAAGTTTATCAAAAGTTGCAAAAGAAGATTCTTCGTCAGCCGTTTACCGATCGTTAAAGCCAGGAGAGCTTTACTACCGAGCTTTAGTATGGTCATGAGCTTTTATCGGTAACGTCGGATTCTGTGCCATCAGCCAAAATATTTATCCATAAGTTGCAATATAGATGTCTGCAGTAGCTGCCGTAAATTCAGAATTCTAACGAAATGATACGCATAACATCCATCGCTGCGCTCTTTTGTGTCTTAAATATTTAAATCATGACGAATCAGTTAATTTCTCGTAAATTTACATAACTTTTTTTATCGAAAAATAAACGTCAAATGGAAATTACAATGAGATTTTTAAAGGTTCATTAGTATACAATGAAAAATAGTATGCATAGTAAAAAATTCAGTAGTATTATCCGTGTATGGTAAGACACATCTATATTCTACTTTTTCTGCGCTCGAATCTTCTCAATTTCCTCTCGCCTCGTAAAAACGTAGATTTCTATTTTAAAAAGAATCAGTGATTATTATCTTTAAAAAGGAGAATCGCTCGTGGCAACGCGATTTTTCGTAGAAATATAGTAGAAATATAAATCCCGCATTGTGTAACCCATTACGCGCTCGGCGGGCGCGAATATCGAATTTCAAGCGGGCGTCCGGCGTTGGCCTTGAAATTTTTCCTCCTCCTCCTCCTCCTCTCGTCGGCGAGCAGCAGCTGAGGCACTCGGTTCGCGGGTGCGGTACGTTTTCTGTCCGCTGACTCACGGCGCGATAACGCCGGCCGTTCTTCCCCCCCACCCTCCCTCGGCACGCTCTTGCCAGCGGACCGATGGAAACCGCCCCGCTGATTTATTTTGCTGTTTATGCCGTCTCCGTCGACGGTAGTCTCTTCCTTTCTTTTTTTTCTTTATTCTTTTGTCGAGGAGATGATAAGAGAACGCTGGAAAAATTTTTCGAGAAAGTTTGCTGCATGATTTGAAACTTTTTATCAACTGGTATATCTATGGGAGATCGAGTGAGTGGATTTTGAATTTTAGAAGAGAATTTCCTCTGGTCTCGGGCTGGAAATCGTGGATGGCATGAAAAGCCAGGGTTACCATTCTCCGAATTATGAAGAGAGAAGGATAAAAAATCTCTTATGCAGTGGCTGAATTTTGCATGGACTTTTTCGCGGCGCGCGGGATATTTGTAGCTGATTCCAGTGGCATTACTATTTTCTGTTTCTTCTGTTGAATTGAAAATTTTAATCTATTTTCAGAAGCCTCGGGGATGGATTAATGCATTAACGAGCGATATTTTTTTATTTAAATCGCTCGCTAAAAATTAATAATAGTCTAATTAAGTACAATTAATTAATGTCGTATGCGTTACCGAAAATCATTTTCTATATGCATTTATCGCGTCATCAACTGGATTTGTAGATTTCTCCGCTTAAATAAAGTATAAGTTGGACATTCTAAATACAGCGCGCGTTTTATTATTTCAAAATTACCATTTTGAGATTTTCTTTAAAAAGAAAGATTTATCATCCAAGAATAACAGAGATTCACTCGGACGACTGGTAGTCGAAGTCGAAAATATTTTTGGATTGATATACAGTCGTTTCAAGTGAAAAGAGGCATTTCTAAGGTAGACTCCATCCTTGGATGCATTGATTTTTAATAATACAGAACTTCTTCCAGGTAATAAAATTCAAATTTCCAGTGCAGGAAGTGTAAAGATGTAGAATACATACGAAGAAGAATGTATGTAAAAAATCTTTAAATATTCCAATAAAAATCAATGATTTTATTTTTTTAACATAGTTAAAACAATTAAATTAAAATACTATTTTACATAAAAAAAACTGTACGATATTTCAATTTTGATTATTATTAATTTTTGATAAACAAAATTGTTTTCACTTATAACAGCGTACACTTAATTGAATTTAATTATCTCAGAACATCTCAGTAATAAACAAGTGTATACATATACATTTTCCACATTAAAAATTCCCATTCAAAAATCCCCAATTATAAGAAAAACCTGGACTTTTTCCTAAGAAAATATATACACGCATTCTGGCAAGCAATTTCTTTATAAAATCGGTCATTACGTCCATGAGGTAACGATAACTCCGATCTCTCGCTGATCCCGGAAAATCAGCTGGGCGTCGGGCATAACTCAAAATCCGTCACGCGTCGGTCTCGCGCGAAAACACGAGGATCTAGTCTTGCACTTCACATTGGCAGAAGCCGCGCCGGCCGCAGTAGTGTATAAATATTAAATCTCGCGGGCGGCGCAGCTTTGAGGGGGGCGAGGGTGGCAGGAGGGGGGTGTCCCCCTATTTTGGCGCGCTCGCCTTGAAAAAGTCTCTTCGTCATCGTCCAGCGCGGGGGTCCGCGAAAAAGTGGGCTCGCTGCCTGAGCCAAGCGCTATTAGCAGGTTGTCCGCGATTATTAGGCAAATCGCGCGACGCGAATTTCGCGATACGCGAAAGTCCGCGGCCCGGGCGTATTTTTGGAAGAGCCTCGCTCGAGGGGGCCAACTCGCTGGTGGCTTCGACGCTGCGTGCGATTTTCTCATGTGCCCGTATAGACTGTGGGATGAAATGCCATCTAAATGAGAGCTGCGCGAAATTCCCCTATGATGATCGGCGTGCGAGAGTCGAGATGAGTTGTCGAATTTTTATAAAGAAATTTTACTGGATTTTTTCTGTTTTATTTTTTACGGATTTATTTATTTATTTATTTAATATTTCCTGCACTGGCTAAATAGTCTTTGAGTACAATCTTGAGTAGAATTTTGAAGCAAATTAAAGATAAAATTAAACTGATGAACTATTAATTGTTATAATTTTAAAACTAAATTTATAAAAACAACGTGTAAATGAATGTAAAGAGGTTTTAAACGGTCCAATAGAATTTGCAATGATGATTGAATTTTATTGATCTATTTTTTTTTAAGTGTAGATTGCTATGGTTTTGAGGGAGTATGTATTATTGATAAAATGTCTGTAAATATAAACTATCAAGGATAAAAATTATATCTATATAAATGTTTAACAAACATCAAGTTAAATTCCAATTTGTTAATTATAATGTTACTCTTGTTTTTCAATATCAGTGTTTTTACTTTTGACTACAGTTTGTTATTATGAAGCTAATGTCAAAAACATTAGTGTATTGTGATTTATTGAATCTGTCTTGAACTTTTGAATAGTTATCAATTAATTTTCGAATTAATCTTTTCATATCTAAAAACTCATATATCTTACTTTTCATCAATTTGTACAATTATTGCATTCTTTTAATATATTACGACAATAATTTTCCAAAAGAAGTAAAATAATTATAAGCAACAAAAAAGTTACTTTATTAAGACTTAATAAATTTCTTCAATTTTTAAATATAACACTTCGATATTTATAAGATAATTTGTATTTTATTTTATTACTTTAGCTTCGTAAATAATTTAATCTCGTACATTTTTTTATAGTGTCTAAATTAAATGGTTAAATAATTATTTAAATACTCTTATTCCTTAGGAACGCACAAAATCAAATATTATTAAAATAATGGCATTATTGTATCATAATTTGTCGGCTGCAACGATTTTCCTCTTTTCACCCATAAGTCAAGCACCGTTTAACCAGCAATCAAGACGACAATTCAAAATAACACCAATACCATTACGACGTGAAACGTTCGATCATGCCAAGGCGAACCTTAGGTCACGGCGCGTCCAGCGCCGACCCACATATAACGCACGGCGATAATCGCGTTAAGCTCCCAAGTCGTGTTTTTGCTGCCTCAGAATACGGATTTAAATAGCTCGTAATGATATTACCGATGGCCGAAGGCCAAAAGCGCCTTAATGAAATTTTCGCAATGATTTACATCGAACCCCGAGTGCGCGGTTGACTCACTTTCGCCCGGTTACCGTCGCACGCGAGGCGAGATTCGCTTTTTTTTCTCTTTAAATCTTGTACTCTAATCTCGCGGAGATCGAAATCTGTCCACTGCTTTGATATTCGTATCAGCTGTGGGCGGAACCTCGCCGAAGCTGATCGACACTTTTTTTTATTTCCCTCGTCTTTTAAGCGCCGCCACGAAAATCCGGAATAATCGTGACATTGAATGTCAAGGGAAAAAAGCGGCGCGCATGCGCAGGGGAGGTGAGCTTTTGGCGAGGCGCCATCGATATGAATTTATCGAACGTTAAAAATATGCCGCGGACCGATGGGGGGAGGACCAACGGACAGTTTTCGGCGCATGGAAGTGCAGCTGTAAAATCGTTTTTTAACTGACGCGAGCAATCTGATGGGCAGCGTGAGATGATTATTGTCTTTCACTGCTGTAATTGCAATGGGAAGTCGATGGAATGCGATTTATTACATATACCATTGGAGTTTTGATTAATTTCTTTTGATGGTCTTTTGGGTTTTAAATCAGTACTTTTTTTTTTGAAAGACGATAAATAATTTTGTCATTTTTCTTCAAAAGAAATTGAAATTGCTCTTTTGTAAAAATTAATATAAGTATATGAGCTGTAAATTAATAAATGTCCTTTTAATTCATTTGGAACTATTAGAATCAGTCAAAAGATTTACGATTTCTAAAGAAAAGAGCTACTGGCTGGAAACCGGATGTTAGTGGATGCCTGTATTTTAATTTATATTACTCTTGAATTAATTAGGTATGATTAAACGAGTAAATATAATTACTATTCTAATGCATTAAAATAAGCTATGTAAATAGAATGACATTCATTTGTAGAATATACTTCATATTCACAATCACATTTTCACAATGATCAATTCATTTTTTTTTTTTTTTATTTATTAACGGAAACTAAATTCCTTTATAAATGTGCGAATACAAAGTTGAGCATATTTCACTTTTAAACATCTTACATTAATTATGAGAATCTTATTTCTTTTCTATTTATAGAACCACAAAATTTATTTTTAAGATTATAAAATATTTATTACGATCGCCAAAACTTACGCAATCGTTTATAATCTCACAATAAAAATACTAAACATACCTTCGCACGTCAATTCCCTTGTTTATATTTTTATTTCCAACAAAAAGCCAGCAAATCTAACAATCACCGATCTCTAACCACCCAAAAAGAAAAAGAAAAAAAAACGAAAAATTTCAGCGAGCCACGTCGTCGAATTCGCGAGCGCGTGCAACGTGCGCGGGCGGGGCAAGACGGAAGGAGAGGAAAAAGAGAAAGAGCGCGCTTTATTTCGGTCGACGGTGCTCGCGGCGCGAGAAAAAGCCGCTCTAAAATTATCGGATAAAACCTTAACGCCGCGGGCGTATATGATTTCCGGCTAAAAATATATACGCCCCGAGGAAAAGGCGACGCTGCCTCCTTCCTCTCGCGACGCTCGAGTTACATCGCGGGCGCCGTCGCCGCTTCCTCCCTCCCCTCCCCCTTTTCTCTCTGCCCGCCCTTTTCGCGAGAGAAAGTTTATGTGGAGGCATCGCGTGGATTCCTGGCCGAGCCGCGGGCTCCACTATCTATATTTTGCTCCGCTTTGGCCGCGCGCGTTTATGTGGGCCTCTGCTCTCGCGGATGATGACGTCTTTTTTCGTCTCGATTGTTCTTTTATTTGCGGCTTTTGATGTGGCGCGTAGGCGACTTTGGAATTCTTTATAGGCTTGGAATGTTAATTGCCGGTGGTTTGCTGTTCTTGATGCACTGCAATGATGCGGATTCTGGAGCGCCGGGAAAATAGAATATTTTTATTTATTATAGTGCAATATGTTTTTTTTTTCGGGGTTGCGGAATTTTTTCTTTGAAAAATCGAAAATATTAGCTATTTGGGGCAGTGAACTTTTGAAAATAGCTATTTTCGCGCGGCAAAGAATTTTGTTTACGCAGGTAAAAGAAATTTCCGTTAAATCTCTCTCATACAGTGAATATAGACTTTTTTTTTATATTTTAAAATATTATGTATAAAATAGAGTAATGTGAAGAAGGTCGTGGAAGCTTCTAAGATTTGATTACATAAATTTTAAAATTATTTAATTTAATTTAATTATCATAATTACAAAGTAATGTTAACGTTTATTTGAACAATTTTTAATAAGGCAAATGTTTAAAATTTGTGAAATTTTTCTGTATATCCTGAGTGATGATTCATCTTTCTCAGAGTAAGTAATTCCATCTCTCTTGTTTCTTTGAAGTTTGAATAAAGACCTGATGTACGAAATAACTTTGGATGTACGAATTTTCACGAAGCATCTTAAAAAAACCAATAATTCTACTAATCGTAAATGATTTAATCAATTACATTTATTATATTTAAATCTTTATACCTTCTTTCAAAATGCTATGAGTAAATTTAATTAACATTATTGTAATATTACAAAGATTAAAAATTAATTAGTTTGTCATACGTTCATCTTAATTTTTATTGAAAAATGATACAGAAATTTACAGGCGCATCAGAACACAATTAAATAATATGCATATTAGATTGTTCAGTAGTAACAGTCGGGTATACCAAGACAAACATTTATTCTTCTCCTCCTGTGCTCAAATCTCCTAAATATTTACAGTCAGCCTCATAAAAACTCAAATTCTTTTTAAAAAATCATCTTTAAAAAGAGAATAGTTCGATATTAGATTTATAATTCCATAAACAATATCACTGTAATGAAAAATAACAAGTTCGTTCGACTCATCTAACGTCATCCGATCTTGTGCCTTTTATACTTCTGTAAAAAATCATCGAAAATTATGTTTAGAAAGAGAAAAAATAGTTCCATAGTTAAAATATTGTTTAAAAAATAGTTAAAAAATAGTTTAAATAGTTAAAATATAGTTTAAAAAATAGTTAAAAAATAGTTTAAATAGTTAAAATATAGTTTAAAAAATAGTTAAAAAATAGTTTAAAGAGTTAGATAGTTGATGACTCGAACGTTCGTGGGAGTAGTAAAGTTTGTAGGTTGTAAAAATGATCGAGACGAACCAAGTAGTTAGTAATTAACTATGCCGACGTTTCGACGCTTTATTTTAGAGCGTCCTCATCAGGGCTACAAAAATTATAAAAACAAGAAAGAATTACATAAGGATAACAGATGCTCAAATAGTTTAAAGACTTATAATTATAATTATATAAACAATATCCCTGTAATAGTTGTAAGAAAAATAGTTGTAAGAAGAATTCGTCCGATTTATCTGACGTCATCCGATCTTGTGCCTTTAACCGGACTTATATCCCGCCGGACTAGCCACTGGATTTTATTTCTGAAAGCGTCGTTCGGTAACGATCCATGGACGCCCGAAAATGACGACGCTCCATGCGCTTTTGCTTTTCCGCAGGTCGTCAACTCGGTCGGCTCGCCGTTCGCGTGGGCGGCCATACAGCGATCTATTTTTCACGCCTGAGCACCGAGAGATCGACAAGTGATCGACAGCTACTGACTCTTTTCTGTGATTCTACTTATACCCTTATTTTCTGCACTTCGTTGCAAGATTTATTTTTTACGAGGGAAGCCCTCGCGGGAGCTTTGACCGAAATTGAGTCGTTATTTTTTTTTGTACTTTTAGAGTTTGAGTATAAGTAATTAAGTGATTTTCAATAGTCGGTTAAATATTAATAATTAGTTTTTGTTTTGTTGAAAAGAATGATTTTTGTTGTTTTTGTGGGTGTTCGAAACTATTAATTAAGATTTTATTATTAGCACTTCAAAGTTTACAAGTGTGAATTTACTATAAAGATTATACTACTTGATCAATTTTTTTTTTTAATAGCCATTCAACTTTAGTCAATATACGACTGTTTCATATGACAAGTAAAGATTTTATTGGATATCGCACGGATAAAAAGCAAAGGACATTTTATTTTTTTCTTTCGCTTTTATTTTTATTTTGACTAGAGTTACAATATTCATTGAGCTATTTATACATTTTATGGCTAATGATCTACTAAAATATCGCTCGAAGCTTTACCGATTTTCCAACGTTCTTGATCTATTTAAAATAGCCGCTTTATTTATTATTTAACTAAAAATCATCAGCGAAGACTCGTAAACGTCCGCCGGGCATTTTTCATCGTTCGAGTACTAATTCTAGCAATTTTCTACTCGCCGACTATTTAAATAATCAACTCGGAATGGGACGCATTACCGAGGGAAGAGAAAGAGAGAAGGCATTTAATTAATTCCGAGATTTACTGCTAATAAAGTATTTCTGAAAAGACGAGAAGAATCGAGAAGGAAATTAAATTAATGGCGATGGGGGCGGAAGCGACGGGCGACAGGAACAAGAAAGAAAGAAATAACACGCAAAAAGAAATCCAAAGAGACGCCGGCGAGAATGAGAGTGGTGTAGGTTGAAAATAGACGAGGAAAAAAAAAAAAATATTCGAGCGACGTCCAAGAGACGAAATAAAGGAACTTCTTTTTTTTTTCTTAAATTCATTTAAAAAGACAAAGAAACGGTACATTTTTCAAGATGCAACGATGAAAGTCCGAGAAACAGTTGATTAACAAACGATAGTTTCTCCGGTCGCAATTACGTCTGATACCTTTTTTCTTCTTTTAGTTTTTTTTTTTTTAAGAGAAGTCGCCTTGATAATGCGATTAGCATCAGTTTTCCGAAATCCAGCGAGGAGAGAGAGAAAAAAATGCGAAACAATGTCAAGCGTCTGTTTTATGCAAGTACACTTCCCGTGTGAATTTTTCAATCGCAATTGATCGTCGCTTATTCGTTTCCTCTCGAGGAAGCTAAGCATCCGCTTAAAATATCAACGAAAACTCGACTCTCGTAATTAATTCGCGATTCTATGTCAAGCAAAATTCTCTATTTAAAAATTGCAATTGTGAATTTTAATGTCTTCATAGACTGACTTTATATTGCAAAAATTATAACAGTTTCTTGAAAATTTTACTATTAAAATTTACTGCAAATCTAAGAAACTTAGCTATACGCAACTCTGGTTTATTTTACAAGTCACTATTGTAATTTTACCAATATAATGTCTGTCTGTGAGGACATTAAAATTGACTATTGTAATTTTAAATAGTGAATTTTTCTCCGGGTGGAGTTTGTCTTATAATCCCCTCTTTCTCGAGTTACTGAGGCTGCACAAAGGAAAAAAAAATATATGCAGTGTTTACAAAACACGTCGCCGGTCGGTCGGCGAGGCGATCAAGAGGTGAAAAATTGGCGAAGGGGTAAATAAAGCGTAAATCAGGATGGACCGCTGGCACGGGAACAAAAGGCGCGAAAAATCGCGAGGCGCTCGTCTTTCGTGCGCCACTGTACATTAGCCGTGGGCGCGGCTACTTTGTATTATCCTTTCGTCGCCCGCTAGACGTTTTAAGTCGCTTCAAAGCGCTTGGAACATAGTTACTCGCGATCGAGATTGATCGCTTCTGCGGTCCAATTTTTTTTTTTTTGGGAGGCTAATTACCTCGCTAATTAGGATAATTGTGACATTTTTTTTTTAATTTGAGAAGATAATTCCTCCTTTTTTCATTTACATAGCATTCATATCTCTTTAT
Organism: Sycophila texana; assembly: GCA_035582955.1. Classification (NCBI taxonomy): domain Eukaryota; kingdom Metazoa; phylum Arthropoda; class Insecta; order Hymenoptera; family Eurytomidae; genus Sycophila; species Sycophila texana. The sequence goes on along the minus strand of JAWWEN010017966.1, from coordinate 10,606 downwards.
ATTAATAAAAAGATTTGTATTTTAATTATTAAATTAATGGAGTTTATATAAGTTCAGTGGCACTGCTTCAGATTTCAATAACAAAATCTTGGTATTAAAATAAATTTTAACAGATATTTTTTTAATTAAATAATTTTTGTTTTTTAGACCAATGGTATCATCTTTATTAGATACTAATTTCTTACAGGATGCATTTATAAAATTATAAGAATTGTTTGTATATTATTTAAACAAATTAATTAAAATAAATTAAAGCAATTTCTTCTTGCTTTTCTTTGTAAGATGATGATTAATGTTTGAAGTAATTTATTTAAAAGGATATTAGGATAATTAGAAGCACGGATTTTCAGGTTTAGCTAATTGCGATGGTATTTTTCATGAAACTTTATTTTGGGGTTTGAGAAAAGTAAATCTTACGCGTTGCCAGCGGACGAATTTTTCGGACATTATACGTTCGGTGTATTTACTAGAAATATTTCAAAACGCGTTCTATTTTTGCATTCAACTCCGATTATTTTTACTTTTACGCCACGTTTACTTGTTTATTTCGATAAAATATTTAAATGACATTTAAACATTCAATAAATAGTATTTTTTAAGCGATAAAATCGACACTCGCTAAATCAAGTTCATTGGTCTGTTCGAAAATAAACCCATTATTGTTTTGCACGTATTTAAGCAGAGTTCTTGCATCTTTCTTTACTGTTTTCAACTATTTACGATATCATTCGTAATCTTTTCAATTTTTCTTTTTTTATACGCGTTTTTTATAGTTTAGTTTTAATAATATATCAAAAGATATATTATTCTCTATTCGAACTTTGAACAAAATACAGTTGTAGAAATAATAAATTTATTTTCTTAGTTATAACATCATTTTTAAACAAACAGAATAAAAAATTACTTATAATTTCTACTCATTTAAATAATTAATATAAAAAATCTCTAATCATTGAAATAATTAATAAGTCACTTGATTAATCGTTCAAAAAAAAAAAAAGAAAAAAATGATAAATTTTAAACAAAATTTTCTGAGATCAACGCGTGTGACACTTTACTAGTCACACTATTGACAGAGCGTCTTCTAATTATTCGGCAGCCATCACAAAGTGACAACCGAAGCTCACAACAACGAAATTCCACGTCAAGTCGTGGCACCTCGGAAAAAGTCTGAAAATAAAGCTCGCCACATGCGCGTACTCTATTTCCCGAGGAATTTGCGAAGACGGGCGTGGGCGTCGCGCGAAGGTGGCGAAATTTCGCAGTGTCCATAGGTGTAATAACGCAGAATATCGTTGCGCGGCCCGGCCCCGCGGCGAAGGCCGCGTACGTTCTAAATCCGATCTAAATATACGTATAGGCGATCGGGGCCCGTGGGCGCGGCGACGCCAGCGCTGGAGAAGCGGCGCACCGACAGCTCGCCAATTGGCTCGGGCTGATCACTTCTCGTTTCATCTCTTTCCGACGATGCTTAATTTTCGTTGATCTTTTACGATCTGAACAACTGCCCCGATGATTGGATACATTGAACGAGGGAGATGCATTCGAATTATCGAGATAATAGGCGATGTCTGACTATATCCGGATGTTACTACTTACGACGAGTGTTTTTAGTTTTTTTTTTGTTTTTGCCTGATCGAGTTGTGCAAGTGAGAAACTCGGCTGACGGTGAATTTTGGTTAATTTGAAATTGATTGCCAGAGGGACGAGTGCGTTAACGTATTTATTCGCGATGCTCAGAGTTATACACCTTAGATTTATGGGTAAGCGCGGGGGTGAGTTACGCTTTTAGCGAATAATGTAAAGTCCGTGTATAGCGCGGTGAATTATGCAATGCGTTAACAGTGAGTTTGCGTTGCTGTAAATTAGCGGGAGAGGTAAACAATTTTTTTTAAAAAAAACTATCTTTTACTGTTGGCAGGGCACCGGGCGAATACTGCCAAAAGTTATATTGTTCGATTATTTTCTTTCTATAACGTAACGTCTTGGAAACTCGAGCGCTCGACTACTGCCAATAAATGGCACTTTATATCGCCGAGTGTATCCACCGTAGTCCGTTTAATAATACCGGACGTCTGAAGATTACACGACGGGCGACGTACAAATTTGGAGTCTTTCCTTTTTCAAGGCAGCCGCTAAATCAATGGGATTATAAGAGGCTCTCTTTTCTTTCTCTCGCTGAAATAGATGCAAGCTTTATGGACGAACGTTAAATCGATGATAAAAAGAGATTTAAAAAAATGTATGGTATACAAATTTTTATTCATTTTCATTGATAAATAATAGGGATTAGATTTGATCAGATTTTTGATAAATAAATGGGATTAATTAAGTAAGACGTTTAATTCTTTCGTACGGAAAAGTGGAATATTACAAAAATGAATGTTTGTGCTTTTTTTACGTAAGTAATTTTACTCTTCGTAAGTACTTCAAATCTACGTAGTTTTAATTATTTCGTGAAATATGAAAAAAAAAACATTACAATTAAAAACCACCATCAGAATAGACGTGTCTGTATATACTCGACTGTTTCTACTTCCACATGTACAAAGTATTAAAAAGGCGGTCTTCTTTAAAATATTTCCTTTCGGCTGTGAAGGTAAATTTTCTTTTAAACAAAGATAACATTTTCTTTATAACTAAGTAATATAAATTAAGCTGTTTAAACATTACTCCTTTCACATATCAAAGTTTCCTTTTCATTCACAGCTATTCCTACTAGAAAAATCTATATGTATAAAGGAATCGCTTGTAATTTGATTGCAGTTTGACTAAAAATTTTTCGCTTGTACTATAATCAAACTGCGATCTTACTACAATTGTAAGTCCAAATCTTTAAGGATTTGGACTTGGTTACACCGAGAAAAAAGTATTGTAAAAATCATTATCCGTACGTGACTAGTACTATCCAGATGCGACTACAGACTGGACTCTCAGATGAAGATAACAAGTACCAGTATATCAAATGTAGTAAATTTTACTCGACACTACTGTAAATAATCCTATGCATACAAAAATTTAATATACTTTTGGCAAATTTTATCGTAGAGAATGCATAATTTCTATACGAGAGTCCAGTCTGAGGCCACGTTCCCAGACCGACTGTAATCTTTACAATACTTTTTTCTCAGAGAAACAATTTTTTTTCCTGCATAAAGAGACAGAGATTTTCGAAGTATAAACCCACGACACGTCCAACGACGTACGATCCAAAAACCAAGTATCGCATATCGATTCGCAAAAATTGAAGTACACCGAAAGGTAGTCTCGCCGGGCAAAGGGACAGGCGACGGTTAAGATAAGCGCACTTTCCGGGGCGCGCGAGTGAGTCATCGGTCGGTGCGTGCAGCTCGCGCACAAGTGTCTCGAAGGCGTCTGCCAGTCGGCCGCTAAATTTGGTTACCCCGCCGTCGGGATTGTGTTACGCGCGTGGGATATTCTAATATTTTGAGTGGCCCGAACAACTAGGCCAGTTCGCCTTCTCTCTCTTTCTCTCTCCCTTGCATTATATATATATATATATACATTCATACATACATACATACTATATGCACATAATGCATACATACATACATATGTATTATATATATAATGCATACACACATACATATGTATATATATACATGTATATATACATGTATATATGCATGTATGTGTGTAAATACGTGTACACATGCATGCCTTGAGATTTTTCGTCTCACTCCCGTCGGAGCGCCGGAGGCGCAACGGAGATCGATGATTTTCGCCATTTAATTGAGAAATAGTCGAATCGCGAGTCTATTCATTAGATCACGTCGTGCGGACACTTGTTATACCGCGCGGCCGGAGTATTACGCTGTATATCGGCGAAGTCCGTGAGGGTATTTTCGGGCGATGGGATTTTTTTTTTTTTTTTTTTTTTTTGATGGGTTACGAAAGAAGTGATTATTGAGAGGAGGAGGACGAAAGGAAGTTAGTGAAGTGGATGTGATGTATGAATAGGCGCCGAACAGATAGATCGTGACAACCCGTCTAACCGTTGCCTGTCTATTTTCACTTCGTTTCGAGGATCCCTATTGGATGCATCGTTATGCTTTAAACTATCATTCACTTCGAACTATCATTCACTTTAACATCTTTATTTATACACGTTCAGTCTGTTATTTTGATCGGGCCATTTCTTTTTTTAACGTTTTGAGGCGTGACTTTGACGCCGCGAATGGTTCTTAATGCGGTAGAAGATAAGTTTTGTAAGCGCTGAAGGAGCCAAAAGTAATCTTCGTTTCAATGATTTCATCGCCTACTCGACTGGGGCTTATAAGTACTCCGAGTGCGAGATTAATTACTTTCAAAATTGGGCTACTCGATTTATTTCATTATGATAAATAGATGCGTATTTATATCCATTTAGTGCGGGGTTAAAATTAAATCGCTCAAAAGTGCATTAAAATATTCATTTTCAACAAAAATACATTTTATTTGTACGAAATTACCTTCGAGTTACTATTTGACTTTTTAAAAAAGTGTTTTATATATATTTTCTTTTTTATCGTCTTTTATGAACTAAGCAGACTTGCCGCATGCATTATTTCTAGAGAATGAAAAATTCACGGGTTTAGTGTATCGGATTTTCAATTGATAGTTCACCGATACAAAGGAACTATATTTTAACCTCCATCCATCCGCGCGCCGTTTGCCGGAATTATTAATGATCATCGTCATGTTTTATCAATGAAATTTTTAATTTTGGTTCATAAAACCTGGTAAAAGATTCATCGCCGTAATCGTCATTAAACATTTAGTCGTGATTTTAGTCCGGTAAAGAGGCGCGAAGATTCAATTTATCAACCATCGGAGTCACGGAGTGTCGGATAAACCATAAATTTTAAACGACTTGTGAAAGATGAAAAATGCCTCGTCGGTCTGTAAATTTAATAATGATTTCATACTTCTGCATCCTTCGACGCACTCGATAAATTACCCTTCCTCTCCCATTAAAGGGGTTAGAGCGATACTACACTGCGTATTGCAATTTAAAAAATTTTTTGTTTTAATAAACATTATATTACATGTTTTTTTTGTTAATAAACATTCTATTATATGTTGTTTTTTAATAAACATTAATATTATCCTGTGAATACGTATAAATTATATAATAAAAATCCTTTAGAAACATTTCAGAAAATAGTAAAAACGAAATAGCTCATCTAGTAATATCTGCAGCTTTTTAATTAAAACCGATTAAAACACTAAGAAAACGTTAGGTAATGTTTTTTTACTTGCTTTTTGACTTTGATATCAGTAATGTGCAATATATATATATTTTTTTTAATACACAGTGACTGTGATACTTTTGCTTACTTGTGATATTTAAAATTTTTGTTAATATACTGCAAATTTTACAATAAACATCTATTCTATTTTATTTTACTTGATAAGTCTACTCCTCTAAAAGGCCCTGTGTATTCAATTTATGAACTTTGACAGTTTTGCGTATCCCAATTACAATTGAGTATCATTATATGAAATTTGAATAAATTACGTCTAATAATACAATAATAATAAAGATAATAATAATGATAGTAATTATCTTAATAATAATAATAATAATAATAATAATAATAATAATAATAATAATACCACCAAATACTATAAAATGTATTTGGTGGTATTATTATACATTATACTATCAATATAGCATGTAATGCAATATAACATTATTATATGACTGTGGTAATAGTTATTTTCGATACAAGTGCGTAAAAGTTGATTATCGGACGAGGGTGATAAACACACCAGTCCGAGAATCAATTTTAGCACGAGTGTCGGACCCTAGTTTATGCAACGACAGTGTCAAGTTCTGATTTTACGCACGGAGTTGCATAAAGTAAGCAAATAAATACGAATGAAAATTAATACAAGCAGCACCAATTAAAATTCTTGAAAATTTAAAAAACCCTCCCTCGTAAAAAAACGGTCGAGCGCAATTAAATCACCGACCCGCAGTTCCACAAAAAAAAAAGAAAAAAAAAACAATCTGAAGAATCTTCCCTCCCGCCGCTTCACCCACATAATCCTCACATTCTATTGCGCAATAACGCCGTGCTCCTCGATATGGGCCCAATAGAGGGCCAAACAAAAGAGGCGAGCCCCGTCGACGGGTCAAAGTACCGCCGAGAATAGAAAATATATATTCGCGCCCGCGCGCGGCCCGTTATATTTAAGCCGCGGCCGCGGAGGGAAGGGGAGGCGCGCCTCTCGGGGAATGCGGGGTCAATGTGACGGAGACCCATCGCGCGGTGCCCGCGGCCCTCCCTCCGCGCCGGCGTGCCAAACGCTCCGTACACTGGCCTCCTACTCCTTTGAGGCGCGCGCCGCTGATTCGCGCGGTGCTTAATTGAGTTTCGACGGTTGGCTCATGGTCCTTGCCGCCGCGCAGGAGGCACGGCTTTTTCGCTCTGGGCGCGATGGTTCTGGCTCCGTCGCTGCCGGAGTTTTCTGCGGTGGTTTGGAAGGACTCTTCACGGGGATGGGACTCTTCAATATTAGTTTTCGTTATCTTGGAAGAAAGGATATTGAGATGTTGCTTATATTTTATGGATCTTTCTTTTGAAAAGTAGTATGAGTACATCGAAAGCCTACTTTTACTACGGTTATATACACTGAGAGAAAAATTTGTTAATTTTAAATAAATATTTACTTCAGTAGTACTTGTTAAATATATGTCTTTGAGTCAAGTAATTATTTTTTTGAAACTACTGAATTTATTTAGAAACAAATAAATTAATTTAGTTTTAAGGAAATATTTAACAAGTACTATTGAAGTAAATATTTACTTAAAATTACCAAACTTTTTTTCAGTGTACTTATCTATTTTAAAAGTAGACTTTCGATGAATAGTTATCTATTTACTTTGTCCTTACGTTTAAAAAAGGATGCACAAAATAAAACTGAGGATAACGAAAAGTTATACTGGATATAATAAAAGTAAGTAGTACAGGTAAACGATAATAAAAGTAGCTATATATCTATTTATCTATTTATTTAATATGAATCGGACTATTTGACCTTACATTTAAGAAACGATGTATAAAATAAAATTGATGAGTAATAAATAGTAATTAAATTACAAACAAAATTTATAAGAGAAAAGTAAAATAACACGTTTTGAAAGCATAATGGAAGTCAATTTCACTGTTAATGGATTAGAATGAATTTGAAGAAAAGAAGAAATTTTAATTAGCAATTAGTATAATAATAATAAGGATGATTGATGCGGTTCAGTTGTATAATGAAAAAAAAAAAATAAAAAAATAGATTGGCTGACTATATTTGGATTTATCTACTTGATGCAATTTCGAAAGTTCTAATTGTATTGCTGTAAGGTGAATTGAATTATTAAAAAGCTCTATTTTTTAACCAAATATTAAATAGAGCAATTACTGGATATAGACTATTATCTGTTTACGTAAATTCGTGCAATAAAATATTTCATTATGTTTTAATCATTTAATCCAATATAAAATTCTGTTATTTCCCGGTATAATTGATACTCTACTTCTTTAATTTTCTTCAAAATAGAAAATGCAAAATAAGTCTCATACCCTTATTAAATAAAGATTAATTAGTAATTGCACCCCTTTGCATTAAACAAAAGACCTTTTCTCAAAAAAAAAAAAAAAAAAACAGAAATAAATTGCGCAGTTGTAAGCCGCACGATTAAAAACTGCCGTATCGCGTTCATTGCGGCCAGCGCAAACTCATTCCGAAGAATTTCTCGGGAAAATATAATAAAAAGCATAAATAACGGGCGAAAAAAAAATGTATCCCGAGGCATAAAATGCATAACGATATTAGCCGTAATTATGCAAGCCCCATTTTGAATATTATTTCAGATTTATGTAGCGCGACAATTTATGGCATGCGACAGATAAACGCTCGCGGACGCAGCCATTAAAATAATTAATAGTGTTTTTAAATTCCCTGTTTATTAGTAATTACTTCCATTCATCAACGGGCGTTACATCGAAATTCGCCGAATGCCCCGCAGAAATAGCTTTTCGCGCCATGCAAAGTGTCCGTGCGAGAGAGACAGACGAAGAGGGTGGCTGAGGAGGGGAAGTGGGGGGCGGGGGTCACCCTCTTCGTGCTTGCTGGAAAAACAGCAATAGCACTGGGCAAACTGCTGCTGGCGACCCCCGTGAGATCATTCGCGAGTGCGCCGAGCGAATTAAATAATAATTCCGAGTGTTATCGCAAGGAGCCGCGCTATTTGGGAAGCGTTAGGGCGCCAGGGAAACGAGCGTCGTGGTATGAAAATTCAAAGAACAGGTCGGTACACGGGACGAGTCGACGTGTTTATTGAATGACACGAGAATTTCTCGCTATTGTTAAATTTTGCACCAGTGGCGTGCGTAATGTCGAGTTTTTTTTTTATTTTTTTTATTTTTTTTTTTTTACTTTCCTTTATTGTTATTTTAGTAGTCTGCGCTGGGGGCGGAGGACTTGTGCGGTGCTTTTTAACGAGGTCTCGTGTTTCAGTGGGTGCGGTGGGAAGATAGTAGAAATTAAAATTATTGCTAGTTATTCGAGAAATTACGAGCGATGAGAATAATGCCTTACTGATATATTGTTGTGATGGATGAGCGGGATTCTCTTTATTTATGTTTACTGTGAAAAAAAGTTAGTAAATTTAACAAAATATTTCTTGAAAGATTTAGCAAGTGGTTATATCATTGGATCTACTAAACATTTCTTTGAAACTTAATTCATTTAACAGTTTGAAATAGATATTTAGTTGCGGTTTAAAGTTACTACTTTTTTTCAGTGCGTACGAAGCTTTTGTAGAGTTTAGAAATAAATCATTCATTCAAAAAGTTAATATTTTAAAATGAATCATGTCGTTTATAAATAAATTTAGTTTTAGTTTTAACAAGCTTTGACAGTATGATAAAATTGTATTGAATTTTTTAGAAATACGACAATTCAGATACTTTAGAGTATCGTCTTTTAATTTTTAATTTTTATTTTATACTACAACAATATAAGTATAGCGTAGTTATTAATTGTTAGAATGTAATTTTAATGCTGAAACGAGAAGTCGCTTTAAATTTTGAAATTCTTTAGTATTACGCAATAATTTGATCTATGTTGAATTCCTGATATGCGCATCATTAAAATTTTATATTCATTATATCACCTCATGTATTATTTATATAAATAAATGTGATAAAATTTGCAATATAATATGAATTCGAGTTCATTATTCACGATAACTTAAAAATAAATATCCCCTCGTACTTTACTACCAGGACTTTTGTCTTAATTTATAAGAATAAAAATATCTATTAATTTACAAAATAATTAAAAGTATAAACGATCTATCGATCTCAGATACAATTCGAATTTCATTCACTCACACATTTTGAATTTTTTAATTCATACATTAAAATATGCATGAATAAATATTTACTTTTTTAAAATTCAATAAAATAATTTATACACTGAGAGAAAAATTTAGTAATTTTAAGTAAATATTTACTTCAACAGTACTTGTTAAATATTTCTTCGAATAAAGTAATTAATTTTTTGAAACTACTAAATTTCTTTAGAAACAAATAAATTCATTTAGTTTTAAAGAAATATTTAGTGGCTTCAAAGAAATATTTGACAAGTACTACGGAAGTAAATATTTACTTGAAATTACCAAATTTTTTTTCAGTGTATTATTATATATAGAGCCCTCAATGTTCTTTCTCAGTCAATTAAGCAAATTTCTTTCGCAACTACCCCTAAAATACTCACCGCCGTCTTCTGGAATAACGAAGACACAAACCAGAGAGAAAGGGAGAGAGCGAGCGAATCCTCCCACCGAAAATACACTACAAAGACAGTCGAGCCCTGGAGCGCATCACCGGAAGCGCCGCGCGAAATCCGGCATCACTCGGCGCGGATAATCGCTCGCCTCTACATAAAAAGCCCGGCCAATTATTCCGGCAATTAGCGTCGGGCACGGCTAACCCGCTTAGCATCCGCGGCGCTATTCGCGTAGTCCTAATGTCATAAACCACCGGTGGATCGGACCCCGGGGCTATTCGATTAGCGCCGGCCGGTAATAGTGGGGTAATAGAGGCGAGTGCGCGCGTCTCGCTGCAAAATTGATGGAGTCGCGAGGCAGCCGGAAACGTCCCTCTTTGGACGCGCCTTTTTACGTCGCTGCTTCCTGCATTAGGTATAAAACGGGGAGGATGCTGCTGCTGTTCGATCGAGCTATTGTTTACGCCGTGGGCGAGTGCCATGGGGCGTCTGGGATGACCGCAAGGGTGGGGTACTTGCTGGGCTCTGATTGAGACTTTTCGCGCGAACGTAATTTCCTTTTTTTTTTTTTTTTTTGAGACGCAGCGATTTTCTGCCGTTGCTTCCGTTGAATTCCGTTGGAACGCTTGTCTGAATAAATCGATCGTCATTAATTAAGAGTTACTAAGTCAATATAAAATGTAGCTCAAAGCGTACAAACAACTTCAGAATTTTTTTCATAGTCGATATTTACGCGGAGAAGAATTTTCCATTAAAAATTACTATAGTTTTCCCTAAAGCGAGGACAAACTGGAACTATCAAAAAAAATCG
>JAWWEN010017906.1:0-20261 GCA_035582955.1 Sycophila texana | reverse complement strand
AGTACTTTTACGTCAAAATCTGAAGATCGAAAAATTTTGGCGACACAAGGCTTTCTCTATGAGAAAGCAAAAATCTTATAGGTACTAAAATATCAAAAATACCAAAGCCCTTAGCCACCAAAATATCGAGAACTATTTCTTTCTCTTTGCGTTGCAGAGATCCGTGCTCGACAGCATACTTCGAGGCGGCCGCAGCAGTAGCGGCTGCGGCGGCTGGGGTACCTGGAGGAAACCTGGGTCGCGCGGACTCGTCGCGACCAGGGCCCGGCGGCGGCACCGGCGGCACGGCCGCCGAGGCCATAGCCCCGGTGCCGGTCGTCGTCCCTAGCAAGGCCCCGCCCAGCGGCGCCGCGAGCTCCACCGGCCAGCAGCAGCAGCAGCACATGGACGGACAGCCTGCTGCTGCCATGGTACCCGAGCAGCAGGGCCGCACTGGGGCCGGGAGCTCCGAGCGTCACTATCACTATCGCCACCATCACCATCCCCATCATAGTCAGAAGGCGAGGAGCGAGCCCGGAGGATCCAATTCCGATCGCAATACCTCCTCGTCCACCGATGAACCTGGTCATCGGGTGAAGAAGCGCAAAATGTTGTGTCAGTAAGTAGTTCTTCTTCATTTTTGTTGTTGTTGCTGGGGGGGGGGAGGGTATTGTAATTTTCGATTGTTAAACAGAGTCGTATAAGATGGAATGAACGACTACGTGTTTTGAGGCTGAAGGAAAAAATTAATTTTTCTTTTCAGCGGAAAGCATTGATTCGTCCAGAGCTAAAATTTTGCTTATTGCGTATACTGTTTGCAAATGTCTTTACTGTTACGTGATATCGTTAAGTAATACTGCATTAAAATCGCATGAAATTTTAGCTACTGTAGATCTATTTTGATTCTTATAATGAAATAAGTGCTTTTGCAGACAAAATACTTATTCTTGAAGGTAGTATTTTTATAGCTATGTATTTAAGACGAGGTAAACAAAAAACTGCCATTAAAGTGCAAATGTGCCAAGTATTTTGTCTCATACGATATTATCTTGAACAATAACAAGGTGAACTCTTTAATCCATAAAAAAAATTTATTGACACTACGTACGTTTCTATTATTATTGAAAAATTAAAATAAAAAGAAAAAGAAAATTTAAACGTTTGACATTTAAATTGACCGCAAACTATGACACAACGTTACGTCACCAAGATTATTATTCCTGAATGAAGACATTTACACGAGATTCTGGTTTTCACACGGCATTAGCGCCAGAAGTGTAATGCCATAAAAAAACCCGAGTGCTTGTAAAAATACCAGGCTCTAAGAACTATAAAGACATTGTACCATAGACTTTTATGACACACGTAAAATGCATTTTCATTCTATTCAAACAATAAAGCTTTCAATTCTAAACAGTAAACGTCTTTATTTCAGTGTAAATGTTTAATTAAAAATGTTTATTTACTTATTTTATTTTTTAAATGATAATACAACAAATGTTTATTTACTTTTTTTTTAACAAAATTTTAATGTCATTAAAATCGAGGCTACAATTGTCGATTCATAAAACAATTGAACCTCTGCATAGAATACATAGTCATTCTCAACTCCACTGAACGAACTTGTTCATCAAGATTTTCAAGTCCAATCGAGAGAGTAAACATTCACGAATCTTGGCGTAACCGCGACGTCGAAACTGACGAAGTGAAACCCCGCAGGAGTGACGAACAGCTGTTTTGAATGGCCGCGAGGGCGGGCAGGTGGAAGCCTCGCCTAGCCTTCGACTCCTGCGTCAACCCTTTGATCCCTGCCAGGCGGAAGTTCAAAGCTGCGAACGGCGCAAGTGCCTTGAAAAGTCTTCCGCCGAGAGGTCGTACAAACGCCCCGCCCGCCATTGATAACTGGCCAAGACGCGTGAACTTCGACTTTTCAATGGGACGCTTGATTACCTTTGACTTTCTGCGAGCTCGAATTTATTTATTTATTTATTATTCCTTTTTTTTTTTTTTTTTAATTAATTTATGAGGAGCTGGTGTATCTAAAATGCGTTAATGCTTTATACTTTTTAGATCTTTTAAATAAAAGTTTCAAATTAAGTGGGAATTGAGTTTGTGTGAAATAAGCTTTTTTTTGTTTATTAACCAATATTATGACCTCGTGGAGCTTTTAATTTAATCCAGAAAAGATTAAGATTTCTTTTTTTTTTTTTTTTTTTTACCACCACATTCATATAAAACATAAGGAAATCGTGTACAGAATTGGAAGCAGGTATCAAGTGAAAGGGAAAAGATTTAAAAGATTTTTTCTTCGGTCTAATTTTGTAAAATAATTATCCGCCATTCGACCATTAGAATGATGATACGATCGTGTGTTAGAATTTTTAATTTTTATAATGATCAGCGTTATCTTGGAAAATATTTGTAGTGATAGAAATTGAAGTCATAAATAAATTCAATTACAAACGATTAAGTGTTTGAAGATTTAAAGCTGTAAGACTGTTATCTCATTAAATTCTCACACTTCTTACGTCGTAATCTGAAACTTCAAGGAAACTTCAATGTTAAGTGCGACGCATATAAAAAAGTGCAGTCTAATCTCCTTCAACAAGTGCGGTCCAATTAAAATTTAAAAAACTTTCCATTTCCAAAAATAATTATTTAATTATTATCCTAAGAAAATAGATAAATCATAAATAAAAAATGAAAGCAACAATAATTCATAACAAACAGATTTACGATCAAATTTAATCATCTAACAGTTATCTGGCAATCCTCGCCAAAATTCAAGCTCAATTGCACCTCGACTTCCCGCCGTACATTTCTCCGCTCTTACATAAACCCATTCGGTATACCCGCGAAGAAAAAAAAAGTGATCCCTCTCCCACCGAAATCCTTTATCCCCAAATAAATCGACCACGCTCGGACAGGCAAAATAACGGCGAACAATTCGAGGGAAGAAAAAGCGCAATTTTCCGAAAGCTATGCACATTAACCATCGGGTCCTTTTTAAAAAAAAAAAAAAAAAAACGGCAAAAGTTTATGGAGCAAATCGGTGCACGTACATGTATGTATGTCTATATTGTGCAGCCCGTTGCGCAACCGCAACGTCGGTTTTCGTTAATCGGCTATCGCGATCGGCGCGCCGTGGTCCCGTATACATGTGCACATCGATATGTAATCGAGGCTTTCGCTCCTTTGCATAATTCATAAACATCCGAGGCATAGCCGTCGGCATTAAGCGGCGACCCGGCTTCTCTCTCTCTCTCTCTCTCTCTCTCTCTCTCTCTCTCTCTCTCTCTCTCTCTCTCGTTAAGTCGAGTGATAACGCTTTGATGTCAAGCGATCATTTTTCAATCGGACGTGGACTGCACCTCTCGTCCTTTGTTTGCTTTTTTTAGGACTGAAGATAGTTTGGAATTTAGTTTTTTTTTTTTATGCAGTAGAACAGTGTAAGAATTCAACGTATGCAGTATGGCTCAAATGCATTGTGCATTTATTCTTTTTTTAAAATAATTTTTTCTTTTAAATTAAAATATTATCTGGTGGAAATAGATATTTAACACGGCTGTAAATTCGGGATTATGTAGTAATTGTACAGAAAATAAAGGCATTTTGAACATTAATTGAGAATAATGAAATAAAATATATTATTTTGGTAAGTACTTAAATTAGAATATTGTCATAATTTAATATACCGCGTGACACTTTTATTTATAGATTCGATAAAAATTTGTAAAAATGTAGTTAAATATTGCGGAGCAAATTGCTACACCTATAGTGGCAGATTAATGCAACCAGATTAGTACATCGACTTGCAGTATAATTATAGTTCAATTACTGCAAAACGACGACAACCAATTGACTGCGATATTTCGTTATACACTGCGGCATTACTAGTAGGCCATTTAAAGTTGATCCTTTAGAAAGCTGGGAAGAATTTTAAGCGATCGCGTTTACTTTACGATGTGAAACAATCTTTTTTATGTTGCTAAACTTGCAGTTTTAGATTTTATGCAGGCGTCGTTTTTTTAAAGTACAACTTTATCTCTTGCGAAGAATCGCGGTACTGATATATGAGTGAAGTTGTACGTTAAAAATTATTAGTTATAAGATTTTATATAAAATTTTTAATTAATACCAAAATTAATGACATTTAAATTATTCTATTTTTTTTACTTTTTTATTATAGTGACGGGAACGAATTGGGCGATGATCAAGGTGATGATGCCAAATCAGTTCGATCAAACGATGACAGTAAAAAGTAAGCTGAAATAAATTGAATATTAAAAAAAAATAGAATAATAATTTCTAATGTACCTGTTCGGATGCCTTATATATAACTTACATAATTGATTGTACAGTGGCGTTACGATTTTCATTCTCGAGACAAACTTAGCTTTGATTACACCACGACGTAGTAGAATGGAGTAAAAATAGTTATGCGAAATTATTTATAGAAAACAAAAGTGACCTCAGATTACCCACGTGTGGCTTCCTTATACGCTTCTTTGCGACAGACGAGAGGAGCTTTCTTCCGTCATCACTACACAAGCCACCCCCGTTCCCACTTTTACACACGTGAATGCATCTTTCAATTTTGAAGAATTATTCTTTCTTAATTATTTCTAGTATCTTCAATCAGCGCACATTAATTTATCGTATATTAAGAAAATAGTCGACTTTATTTTTAATGAATTATTATATTACAATTAAATTGCGACTGCGCCTTTGTACAAGTAAGCACCGTAATACTAATGAACAAAATGTTATTGCCTTTATATATTTTTTTAATAATTATTTTTTTTTAATATTTATATTATATTTATTTAATAAAAACGCGAGTTACACTTTTTACGAATTATGTTCAGGCAAAATCACAGCGAGATCGAAAAGCGTCGGAGGGACAAAATGAATACGTACATCACTGAGCTGTCGGCTATGGTACCGATGTGCCATGCGATGTCGCGCAAACTCGACAAACTGACGGTCCTCAGGATGGCGGTTCAGCACCTCAAGACGATACTCGGCGCTGTAACCTCGTATACCGAGGGACACTACAAGCCTGCCTTTCTCAGCGACCAGGAGCTTAAGACTCTGATTCTTCAGGTAAATCAGTATATTTAAGATTAAAAAAAAAAAATTTTCAATTTAAGAAATTTACGCGAAATTATCTTGCTGTATGTTAAAATTTATTGGGATCTTTAACGTTATCGTGATACCTCACGATACTCTACCGAGTATTATTAAATCTGGATAATAGGTAGTATGGAATTGCGATGTAAAGCTCAACTTCAATTGGCACTATCTTTCATTTTCATTTTTAAAGTCAATAAGTATTGCTTAATTAGTTCTTTGTTTTAATTAAAGTTGCATCTGTAATATAAAATGACAATTTTCCATATAGATATACCAGAAAAATAAAAAATAATATTTAAAAACAAAAAGACATTGGCCACGTCTGAATGGAAATTTCAATGAATATATAGAAGTAAAGATTGACCGCAGTCGACGGAAGTCTACGTTATAAAAGAAAAAAACATCACCTTTTAGTAGACATTCAAGGCCTGATATATAAATATTCTGACTTCAGAAAATCTGCCGGTAAAAGAATTCAACTTCACGAAAGAAACACGAGAATCTATATAAATTATACAAGAAGTTTCTTTAAAAAATAAAATAACAAAAAGAACGCAGCCATAACATATACATTACACGAATTAATCGAAAACTTCTAAATAAAACAGTACACTTCATTAAAAAATTATGCTTATAAAATTCTCAGCCAATGACCAAAGAATTAAACGTGCCCGTAAAAATTGCAGCAAAAAATATCAGTTTCTACGTGATTTACAGTGAAAGTACATTTAATTACTTACAAATTAATTTTCTCAGGGAAAAAAAATTTATCTCCGGCGCGTAAAAAATCGCACCCTGGCGATTCGCCCACGAATCCGCAAAAACAAAAAAAAATCCTCTCGCGGTCACCTGCACACGCTCAGCCTCATATACCAACAATTCGCCCGACAATATCCTTATGCACCTTTCACGAGTGAACCTGCGCGCGAGTTTCGAAAAGGCACCGCGATCCATTATCGCGAGATAAGCGCTGCTCCGGGGGCCTTATCTCGCCGACCATATAATCATTACCGCGAATAAGCGCAACGTATAGGTATATATGTATAGTATAGGTATATACGTACATCTATATACACACACATTCATACACCCGCGGCGCTTGAAAGTCCGGATTAATTTATACTGGAATCGCTGTTACGCCGTTAGCCTTTTTTCATTGTCGCGCGCGGCGCGGGTATACGAAACGCCGCGCCCGAATAATGACGAATAATTGCGCTCTCATCGGCGAGCCTTTTGTTTGTACCGATCGGACACTGCAGGACGCAAAGGCGGCCGCCGCGCGACTGCGTATGTATAAGTATGCTTTACGAGCGATTGGCCGCTCGGCGAGCGACGTAATTGCGAGGTGCTGGGAATTTATATGCGACTGATAGCGGATATTGGGGTGAACTGGTTTTTCCCTTTGTTGCGTCGGCAGATATGCTGCGAAATTTTCTGCGTTCAGCCGCTCGCGGGTTAATGCGCTGGCAGCTCTCCGTTTCCTTGCGGGTTTGGCCGGGACGCAGTCGCAATAGAGTCACGATTGAATTTAAAAAATCAGCGGAGCGAAGGGAAATTAGAGAAGCGCCTCTCTATATATGAATGTATAATGTGAAAATTACTTCGAATAAGTGAATTAATATGCACTTATTACGCGTGATAAGTCTTTCACTCATTCAAAGTGAATTTCACTTATTTATATTTAGAGCGAGTGTTATTATTCGTCGAATTTGTGTAAGAGGGAATGTTGTTTCTTTAATGAAACTATCCATTGGATTGGCTGAGAGACACTTTTAGAATTTCTATTGAGTAGTATATAATAGTTCTCTATTTTTTACATGCATTTTTTAGAGCGAACAAATTTTTGATGATATTATTGAAAAATTTTTGACGTACGACATCCACGATATTCTTATACGAGTGATGAAATTAAATGAAAAAAAGAAATCGACTACACTGAAAAAAAATTTGGAAATTTTAAGTAAATATTTAGTTCAATAGTATAATTCTTAAATATTTCTTTGAACCAAGTAGATATTTCTTTAAAACTAAGTGAATTTATTTGTTTCTAAATACATTTAGTAGTTTCAAAAAAAATAATTATTCGATTCAAGGAAATATTTAACAAGTACTATTGAAATAAATTTTTACTTAAAATTACCAAATTTTTCTCTCAGTGTATGAAAGTTCTGTTCATTAACGTCAATTCGATCCTCATGAACCGCAAAACAAAATAATTATTCTCTGAAAAGTATATGTTATGCATCTCGTTATGCACGTAATTCACAACAACAACAAATAAACATAACTCTCTATTAAAGGGAAAAAAAAATCTTAAAAAATCAGGAAAACATAAATCAGTGTCACATCGCACAAAAGCTTAGAATTAACAATGGCATAAACGAGCCGGGAAGTGAAGTTGAAAGGAGCGTATTCAACCATTTATCGGTCATCGATTGCATAACGCGAGCGAATTATTGTGTCGTTCGCCGGGCGAGTGACACCTGCGCCCCTCGCATTCGCCGCTCGAGTTTAATTGCGCCTTCTCCAAGGGAACGGCTTCGCAAAATCGGACCGCCTCGAAAGAGGATCTGCTATTGTCGAGCCGATATTGCGCCGCGAGCGAAGAGGGAAACGGACCGAACAATGTAAACCGTCTTACGCGGCTTCCAAGTCCGCGAGACTTACACGTGCGAGCGAAATATGCTTTCGACTTGTTATAGAAGGCGATTATATGTGTATATAGATATAGTCGATTGTTTGCGCGCGTGTGCACGCGTTTGAGTGAATTTGCACAGTAAGACTCCGATGGGAGTTTATCGGGTCGATTGGAAGTGTAATTGATCGAGCTTGTAGGCTTATTCATGTGCGCAACTGTGAATGTAACGTACTGACTTTATGTGGCGAATTGATTTTTTTTTTTGTTCGAGAGGATCGCTATGCTTTACTATTTTTTTATTTTTCTTTCGTTCGCGCGTGAATTAACGGTTAAGTCACACTATTCTAGTAGAGTCGCACAGAAATAAAACCAAAAGTATAGTTTACCTGTTACTTATTATATAAAAACAGATTTCCACGTACTCTAAAAAAAGTTCGCGCCTTCGTTTTCTCTGAATCTGAAAACATAAAATTCTAAATATATAGTTATACATATTTTCTGTAAAAAATCCTTTACTTTTTCAATGTGCTATCACGACTTCGCTGCATATAAAGTATTTCACGAAACACATTTTATAAGCGAATTTTACATTTTCAGATTTATATACATATTTTTTTATTTGTATAGATGGCTCGATAATAGTGCGATTTTTTTAAATGCATGGTCACTAGATTTTATCGTACTTATATATAAATCCTTTTTGAAAGTGAACAAACAAAAATATCTGTTTCTCCCCTCTGCATAGATGGTCATCCGCTTGCGTAGATCAGAAAAAAAATACTCATCGAGCTTCTGCAACAACAACAAAAATCATCATCCTGAACAAAGGCGATTACACCGAGCCGCACCAATCTCGCGCGAAAAGCGCGCGGCTAAAGCCGAAAGTCACGATATAATAGGCGCTCGATCCAGTCCCGCGAAAGCGGCGCTCGCGAACGCGGAAGTCGGCGCCGTTTTCGTACCTCCCGCGGTTAACGGGGCCTGCGTGCACTGACCACACCCGCGCTCGCCCCAGCATCGCGCCTCGATCACGACACGATCCGCTCGCCGCTTACGTTAGCCTATATATATATGTATATACATGTGCCTTGTGCACTCGAGGCGAGAGTGCCTCTTCGCGCCCGGCGCCGTTTTCCGCTCGTTACCGATTATATCGCTGGCGCCTGGCGATTCTATATTGCTGCACACCGAGAGAAAACTTTGGTAATTTTAAGTAAATATTTGTACTTCAATGGTACTTGTTAAATGATTCTTTGAATGATGAAATTATTTTTTTTGAAACTATACTAACTTTATTTAGAAACAAATAAATTCATTTAGTTTTAATTAAAGAAATGTTTAGTTGATTCAACGTAATATTTGATAAGTACTATTGAAGTAAATATTTACTTGAAATAATCAAATTTATTTTTCCTATTTTACATATTTATGTGTTTATATATTATATAATTATATATTTATGTACTGACACCTAATATTTATTTATATACTATTTTAATGTAACTCCAATTTACATTACAAAAATTTCCTAAGCCCATAGTTTAAAAACATAAATTTCTTTGAACACACACGCTAAAATTGCTCGCTAGCAATAAAATTAATTAAATTAAACACTGTACAAAGTACTTACTTACAAGTACTGCACCAGACATTTAATTAGTACACACGAAACACTCTCCACGAAAAAGTAAGCTCCGTGTAGCTTTAAGTTCTGAAACTCAACCAGCAGATCGAGGCTTACGAAAATCACGGAATAGCGGTGAGAATTAAGGATCGAGTTCGCGGAAATCGGGCACCGGCGTCGCTCTTATCGGGCCGATTCGGCGGGTCCGCGTGGATCGCGAGCGGCGCATTCTCACGGTCCCGCGGCGCGGCTCTATACCTTACGCAACCCAAGCGCCCCGCATATCCGCTCAATTTCACATTGTCAAATTAATTATTAGCCGAGAAATGCGGCACCGTAAAAACAGTATCTCGCGGGCACAGGCACAACTCTAAACTTTCGAACCTCCGCGAAGGATGCGGACTTTTAATTTACTCTATATACACATTGAACTCCGCCGTTTAGAATCTATGTTATTAAGGTCTGCGTGTGGAAGTGAATTTATGAAGCTTACATTAGGAGAATTTCAAGAAGGTTCGATCAGAGTATTATATAGCAACTATATCGAATATAATTTAACGTTCTTTAATTAAATTAAATTTTCTTTATAATTAAATTCGAATCGTAATTTTGTATAAATTTCTTTTTTTTTTAATGTAATTGAATGTTTAAATGCCGCGAGACACCTAAAATACGGCTAAAAGAAGTTACTACATAACCGTGCGCATACGTGAAAGAAGGAGCTTCTTGAGTAAAGCACCACCAGGAACGAAAGTAAAAATAATAAATATAAAGAAGCCGCGGGAGCGGGACTCCCGCTACTTCGGTGAAAATAAAAGGTGCGCGGTAAAGAAAGGGGTTGTCGCCTTCTCCTCGGCTCTTTTCAGCCGTGCGCCCGCAGCCTTAGAAAAACTCACACGAGCGCGAACTGCGCCTAAAAGAACAAAGCGTCCGAAAGTGAGGTATTCAAATTTAATATAAAAAAAAAAAAAATAAATAACGCCTCTTTTTCTTCCGCAGGCAGCCGAGGGTTTCGTCTTCGTCGTCGGATGCGATCGCGGCCGGATTCTCTACGTTTCCAAATCCGTCTCCCAGACGCTCAATTATTCTCAGGTAAGGATCTATAAAGTATTTTCTTTCCTTGCTTTTTTTTTTATGCGAATGCATAACTCTGACGATTTGGCTCGTTTGATTGAATCTATCGATTTTTTGTTCGCGTTGATTAGAGTTTAATTAAGCATTTTTTCCTGCGCTTTGTAAAGTGTTTAGAAAGTACAGTGTGATTCATGCAAAATCAAAGTGCCTGTTATTATCGATAGTTAATCAAGTAGCCGGATCGAATATAGCACATGATTTCTCATTTATCATCTATTATATTGTCTCCCTGCGTCACGTTTTTAATTATTTTAATTTTTTGTTGGAATTTTTATCTGTTTTAATGATTTACAATGGAACTCGATAAACTTAGTACTTTATAGATATAAATTTCTGCAATGTATTGTTGATTTCATTCAACGATCATATTTTATTTCAAAGAAAACCGTCAGTTATACCCGCAAAATTTATCTTAAAAAAGTATAAATTATAGTTTTCATTTTTTAAAGATTAATAAAAATAGTAAAACGTTCGAGAATCTTATCAAAATTTATGTAATGCATCCCTACTTATCCTTCTCTAATACAATTATGTTCAGTTGCTTGTCTCGATGTACATTTTTTTCCAAATAAAACTTCCCAATCTGTAAAATAAATCGCAAAAATTCTCTCTCTCCTGCAAAAATTCAAATTGCATAAAATTTTATAAAACACTTTAAAAAATGTTAAATTAAATAAAAAATTAATCGAGTATCTGCAAGACGCGAAAAAATTTCAATTACTAGCGATGCTATCCGCCAATTTACAAAATAATGCACAAACCTTCGTCGCATCGCCCGCGAAAATTCAAAATCCTTAAAACTTTATAAAACACTTCGAAGAACATTAAATTAAAAAAAAAATGCACTGAACAAGAAAATCTCAACAAATGAAAAAAAAATCTCAACAACTTATAGTGATGCTATATCAGCTAATACCATTTGCAGCTAATTTTTTCGCACTACCGACCATCATATAGTTAACATCAATACCCCAGTTACATAATCGCGTCGTTTTACTTCCGGAGCAGCCAATTTGTCCGCTATTTGCGGGTCGAGCACCAGCGGCGCCGTGAGCTCGCGATCTTTTTATTTTTTATTTTATTTTTTTTTTTTTTTGTATTCGAAGGAAAAATTTGTATTCGAGAAGGAAAAGGCGAGGCCGCAGCAGAAAGTCTCTCCCGCGCGCCCCGGAATGCCGACTCTCTCGGGCGCGCTTAAATACACGACGCAGCGTATCTCGGACGTGTCGGGAGGCATTGTGTATATAACTGTTGAAAATGAATGGACGCGTGTTTCGTTACTTACGCTCGTAATGAAAAGTTGCCGGTGCTTGTTCAACTTGTCTGTAAGGGTTTTCTGTTCGCTAACACGAGAATTTGATAATGGTTTTGTTTTATTTAAATAATATTATACTTGTTTGAGTATTTTATATGTTTCGATGCAAAATTTAAAGTTGAACATTTTTAGCGGTGATGTCAAATTGTTAAAAAAATTTGATCCGGAACACTGAGCTTTTTCGCAAACGATGAATGTACTTAACTTTCGGTATGATTTACTTATTTTTATGAGAAATTTAAATTTTTCACTAAAGATAATTATTATATAAAAAAAAAAAATAGAAATATGTTTTGGCACAGTTTTTTCACACGTTGGACTGTTCTAATTAACCAAAAGTATTTTAATAAAGTTATTTGTTGTTAATTATTCTGTTTTTCATCGATTGCATATACAAAACAATAAAATTCAACAAAGGAAAAATTATTTACAAGCGTTCTTTTGTCAGTAACGCGGGTTAAAATGTTCCCCTCCGAACGATATAAACCTGTTGATTTATTTGTCTTGAATCGGCAATGTTCAATTATTCTCGGTACATCTACATAGAAAAGCAATAAACAATTCGAGCGGCGTATAAAAGAAAATTTATAGTTACAGTTTATACTCCGCTATATTGAATACTTTGAGAAATCAGCTGTACGCACGCTTACCGTAAATGTAAAAATTGAAATAATGATTTATAAGTTAACTGTGCGAATTAAACTCCTATAAAATATTTCAAACTGGTAACACTTGCAATTTTACCGGCAGATCATTATCGGGGAACAATAATAAAGCAGAGTATAAATTTCGACGATAAATAATTGTTCAAATTGTATTTGCTGCGTGAAAATTCAAATTGTTTCTCTGTATATATATATATATATATATACGATCCGCGGCTCCACGCGCGATAAACAAACAGTCGGGTACATTCGGCTATAGGCGAGTGCAATTTCAGCTTATAGAAAGGGTCTCTTGAAAGCCACGCCCAAACTGCAAGCGCACTTTCCCGGTACTATATTCGTTTATTTCGTCAGCTCGTTATTACGAAATGAAATGCCCAAGCGATAACGCGGCCTTGACCTCGGATCCTTGTGCTCCGAACCGTAGTATACCCTTTCTACTTGCCATTTCTCCTTTATGATGCAAATTGTTACATACGCGTAACGTATAAAATAATAAAAATTTGTTAAAATAAAAATCGACTTGCCCTTTGTTATTATACTTATACAGCAGCTTATCGTGTGTCATTTTACACTTATTATAGATCACTTATTTATTTATTACAATAAATTTATTCAATTTATTACGTTACGTGCGTGTAACGCCGAGTAAAAGAAAATTATTAGGTAGTAGAATGCACAATAAAATAGGATTTACCTTTTGTTTATTATTTCGCAGTTTATTATTCATGAAAGCAGTCGCAATCGATCAGCTGTTCTTTAAATCAAGACTGTTATTAAAATGTATCAAAATTACATCGTATACGCGTGACGTCATTTGAAAAATGGTAAAATGCAACTGATTTAGCAACTTATTTCTTATTTAGACATTCTTAATTAATTAATTACTCTGTTTGAATAAAAAAAAAAATAAATAAATGAAAGGTAAATCGAGTGATTGTAGAGGATCGTGAGCTTCTGAAACTCTACGTCTAACAAACTCTTTCACACGAGAACTCCTTTTCTTTCGTTCTTTTTCTTTCTGTCCCCTGCGTGCATCTGAACAGGGCGATTTATTGGGCCAGAGTTGGTTTGACATTCTCCACCCAAAGGACGTCGCCAAAGTCAAGGAGCAGCTTTCCTCGTCAGATCTCAGTCCCCGCGAGCGGCTCATCGATGCTAAAAGTAAGTCGATTCCGCAATAAAAAAATTATTTTAAGTAAAAATATTACTTTATATTCTGTTTTACTAATTAATTTTCTTTTTTGCGCAAGATATTAAATTTTTTTAATCGTTTGTGCGTATTTTAAATCGCTCGTCAGAAGTTACAGATAAGAATCGGAAAAAGCAATTTTTTTTTTTTATTAAAAGATTGAGATTTAATTTTTTATTGTATCTAAGTTGTTTAAAATTGACAACGAGGAAAAACGCTAGATTTATTATCATCAGCCTTTGATAAGTTCTAGACGCGAGCAGGTGATGAATAGCTCATTAAAGCGAATGAATTAACTCGGCGTGCAATTAATTTTTATTTTGTTATATTTAATAAATTATCGCGCGTCAACGGACGTCTGCTTACGCGCCAATTAATCGTCCATGAAAATATTTACAGCCTACTATACTGCAAACTCAAGTCTTACGCAACTTAAGATCCCCATAACGTCATAATCTTGATTACTTAGACGAGCACAAATCACTCGGATCGCTGCAGCGGCTAAAGGCGCAGGAGTGACTTCGATTTCGCCACTTTAAGCGCTATTGTCCGTATTTTTTTTTCTGTTTTATTTTTTTTATTTTTCAAAGGCTTACATTTTGATTGTAAGCCCGGGATTTCGCCATTCGCCCCGCGATCGCACAATGGAAAAACGTGCGAGAGCCTCGAGATTCGTGTACGTGACTTATACGAGAAAAAAATATAGTAATTAATGGACAGCGGGTTTGCCCTTTGTAGTGGAAAAAAAGGCATCCTTGAGGCTGTAGGTGTGCGTATAATACGACTGGAGTTAATTAGAATACGTGATACGGAAGCTGAGTGTATTGCGCTTTTCTCGCGGCCCTTGTGAATGCAAATCGGGCAAATCACGACTTTCGCGAAAAGTTAAATGGATAGAAGCTTAATTAACGACTATAATAAGAAGACTCGCCGCGGAATTTCATTGTAGTCTTTTCTGTTTCTCCATTCAAGTGAGAAAAGTTCCTTTTGAAGGATTCGGATTAAATTCTGCGGATATATGTTACATTGATTGAAGACAATTGCATCGAAAATTTATACTAATATCAAGCGGGTACGATTATCCCTAAGATAATAGACCAAAATAGAAGCGGATTTAGAATTTTACCATAATTTTTCGATTAAAATATTTCTTAAATCAATTATAGATACTAGAAAGTTATTGCTATTTCGTCATACTTATAATTAAAAAAAAACTATCAAAAAATAAATCAAATATCCAGTTTCTTATGGCACAGCGAACCAAAAAAAATTTATCCCTAATATACTTCAAAATTAATCAATAAATAATCGATTCAAGAATCACTTGTAAAGACTCGCACACAGCACAAAGTTCATCATCGAAGTCGCCGTCGCTCGATCGTCTTCTCTCTCCCTCGCTCTGCCTGCTGTACTCGGGGCCGCGGAGACCGCGAGGTTACATCATGCGATATGCACGAGATCGTTATATCGCGCGGTGCCTTACGTAACGCGATGCAGCGCGCCAAGAGAGGCTCCTCCGAGCTCCGAGCGAAATCAATTATTTGCTGTCGAGGCGGGCGAGCTGCTCGCGAGACGTCGCCGTCGCTTTTTTCCGTCGTCGACGATGCGACGCGATGCTGGGTCCAGATAGAAACTCGTGTCGATGACTCCTCTCTTCTCGATTCTTCGATTGCGTGAATCGTTGGCACCTTCTTCTTTTTTCTCTCTCTTGAACAGATGGATTGGCATTGCTCGCTTTAATTGGATGATTAAGGAGATCTATTTTTTTTCAGTGATATGAGTATATCTTGAATGATTTTTCATTAATGAATCTGCTGTTTTTTTTTAGTAAAAAAATGCTAAATTCAAATAACGAATTATTTAGAGTGGGGTGAATCGTTGGCACCTTATTTTTTTTTTCTCTCTTGAACAGATGGATTAGCATTGCTCGCTTTGATTGGATGATTAAGGAGACCTATATTATATTCATTTTTAATTGATGGATCGATTGTTTTAGTAAAAAAAAAAAAACTAAATTCAAATTAACGAATTATTTAGAAGGAGGTGATATAATTTAGCAAAGGTGTATATAATATTGTTGTAATATAAAAAAAGCTGTATTCAAATTTATTGAGTAATAGTGTAATGACGTCATTTTGTACGGGTATGAACTTAAAGAATATTATAATGCAAAATGAAAATAGGGAGCTGTTAGTTATAATCATGTTCATAATTTCAGAACTGTAACACTGAGTCTTTGTAATGCAAATTGCATGTTAATAATAAATTACTTCACAGTTAGATAACAAGTACAATACGGCGCTAACAATGCGTATAAAATTGTAAATAGAGAATTATACAATCCTAAAGTGTGATAAAATACGTACTCACCGGTCACATGAATATATCATTTATAAACTCAAATAACTGTGTACTATATTCATTAAAAAAAAAAAAAAAAAAAATGTTTAAATCAAAAACATTTAACAAGATCTATATATTCTGTTACATATACTCACGTATTAATTCCCATTTTATAAATGATTTACTGTATAAAAAATTTTGAAAATTTAATCAACGACCAATTCGTTGACTCGGAGGCTAAACAAAAATAAAAAAGCTCAGGGAAAATTCTTAAATGAACGGAATAAATTTATTACGCGAGCGGGGTAGTTTAAAAAAAGAATGTTATAGAGGGGGGAGGGAGGCACCGATTCCCCTCGGCGGAATGGATTTGAATTAATTAATTAACATTGACGGCACGACTGGACGATTGTGTCGTCAAACATTTGCTAATGAACCGCTGATTGAAAAGTCGGCTGCGAGGTCGAAACGGACTTGACTTTGATCTCCCCTTTCTCCCACGCGCGAGCGTTGCTCATTATATCAGGCAAAAAAATTGACGCTTCCTGCTTTCCGATTTATAAATAAAGTTTACTTCATAACACTGTGAAGTGTTTGCTATAATGTACTATTAGTTTCGTACTTCGCGATTTTTCTTTTCTTTTCTTTGCTAAGGTGAGTCTGCACTAATTCTTCTACATGCAGTAACGTGCATAAATTCGTGTACTACATTATGAAAGTAAATAAGTCTCATTGTTACATATTAATAAAAACTTATAATTTAATTTTTTTATTATTTAAAATGTAGTATAGACTCAAGATCATATCAAAATGTTAACAAAAATATTTTGTATTTTCTCTCGCCCCTTTCATTATCAGAAAGCTATAAGAATTATTTCTATAATAAGCTACCGTACAAACTTTATTATGCAGGTTAAACTCATAGAAAATTTCCAGGATATTCACTATTATAAACAATCATAGTGAAATGTCTTCTATTTTTCTTAAAAGAAAGTATAGCACGTAACAGATAAAATAAAAATGTGCTTTATCTAACCGCACAATTTACCGGCGACTTAATAAACGAAAAGGAAAAAAGAAAAACAAGCGAGATTCAAACGAAATATTTTTTACAATTGTGCAGCGATGCTCCCAGTGAAAACGGACGTGCCGCAGGGAGTCTCTAGGCTGTATCCGGGGGCACGGCGCTCCTTCTTCTGCAGGATGAAGCGAAAGGTGGACGCGCGCCGCGGCGAGTCCCAGGTGAAGGAGGAGGCGGATACCACCACTGGATGTCACAGGCGCAAGAAGCAGCAGAATCACGGTGAGCAAAGAGCTTGTTAAATTTTAATTGAAAAAAAAAAAAAAATTTGTTATAATTTTCTAATAACATATTGTTTGTTTTCTTAAGACGCCGATTTCTGAATAAATATATTTGATAAAATATTGAAAATTACAAAAACATTTGTAGGTACTTTCGTAATATCGCGGGCAAAAAATAAAGATAAACACTGTATACTAGTTGCATAATAAGTTTCTTATCTCACTTCCTTATTATAGTTGCAATATTTGTTTTCTTTACAGGTCAAAGTTAACAATAATTTGTTTCTCGATAAATCCGCCTGCACTATCAGTACAATGTGATTAATAGTTACCCATAAATGATCGTTTTTATGCGAAATATTAAACTATGCAGAAAAAAAAACCCACTGGAAAACGTCCAGTTTTCTATACCCTCAGTAGAACATGCATTCCCAAAATTTTTCGCTTATTTTATTAACAACTTTTTGACTATATTAAATAACTAAAAATTATTTCAACAATGAGGAAAGAGTGTCTACAATTTGACCAAGGGAATCAGTGTTTAAAAAAAAAAACTCTAAAAATAAAGACAAATTTTAAATACATGTATAAGAACATAATAAAAGAAACGTTAAAAAAAACATAAAAAAATCATTAAAAAAAAAAAAAAAAACAATTTCCTGCAGACTGGAAGTACTGCGTGATCCAGTGTACGGGCTACTTGAAGTCCTGGGCGCCGGCGAAGATTGGCCTGGAGGAGCAGGAGTGCGAAGCGGACGGCGAGGCGTGCAACTTGTCGTGCCTGGTGGCGGTCGGCCGAATGCAGGCACCCCTGGTCGCTCCTCCCTCGACGCCCCGTCGACTGCGTCTTCGTACTATCGAGTTTATATCGCGCCACGCCATGGACGGCAAGTTCCTCTTCGTTGACCAAAGGTGCGAACAACGATTTGGTTAAAAAAAATAAATGATTTTATCTTATATATTTTACGTTTTATATTTACGTATTAATTAATTAATTAATTAATTCATTCATTCATTCATTCATTTAAATAAATTAAATAATTTTTTATTTGTGATAATAATTTACAGGTGTAAATGTTTCGCAGTAAAGCTGCTAGTTTCGTAATAAATAAATATATTTATTTATATATTTATTCATTCATTCATTCATTCATTCATTCATTCATTCATTCATTCATTCATTCATTCATTATTCATTCATTCATTGATTCATTCATTTATTCATTCATTCATTCATTTATTTATCCATTTATTTATTTATCTATTAATCATTAAACGGGCTAAAATGAATAAACTAATGTGAAAGAGAGCAGAGCATTTTTATATACCTTACAATTTGACTAGGCTAACTACAATAACTTGATGAATTTTTTGCAGAGCGACATTAGTACTGGGGTTCTTGCCTCAGGAGCTGTTAGGGACTAGTATGTATGAGTATTATCACCACGATGATATTCCTCATCTGGCAGAATCGCACAAAGCGGCTCTCCAATCTTCCGAACGAGTCACTACTCAGGTATACTGAACCGTTTCTTTACTTTTGAATAATTAACAAAATTAAATTATTATTCTCGCGGCGTAGTACTTCTTATTTTAAGATGATATAGTATTTCATAATTATAATATTTATAATTTTTTAACCCATCTTGATGTACATTTTTTTATAAAATTTTTTTTTTCGACGGTTAAAATTTTGTAGCGGTAGAATAAAATTTAATTTGATAATAATTTGCAGGTGTATAGGTTTCGCAGTAAAGATGCTAGTTTCGTAAGGTTGTGTTCCGAGTGGAAATCGTTTAAAAATCCCTGGACAAAGGACATTGAATACCTCATAGCAAAAAATTCTGCTGTTTTGTAAGTAATTTCCAAATCTGCTTTTTTAAATAAATAAATAAAACAATATGTAGCTACATTAATCGATTATTTTCAGCACCGATTCACGACAAGTAGAAAGTAGTGCGAACCGATCGGAAGGCGGCAGCGTACAAGAAAATTACGACTACTTCGCGCAAAGTAAGATAAAGCGCTTTTTTTCCAGTTTACGTGCTTCTTAAGCTCAGGTGTATCACATTCAAAATATATACGAATCGTTGCAATATTCAGACACTTGCACGAAGTCGAGCAATAAAGAAAAGTTAATTAATTGTTGATAATTTTTTTTTTTAAGTCTACTATAATTTTTTACTGTTCATACTACTATAATATAAACAGGTTTATATATTTCATATGGGCTTTTTTCGGTAGTCTTAATTGATTTACAATCAAATGTCTCCGGCATTTAATTTTCTACGAGATTAGTTGTCTAGAATCTTATCGTTCAATAATTTTGTACCAAGTATGTACCAAGTGTTTGTGTTTACACGTATAAGACTTACGAAATTATACAGTAAACAGTAAATATTATTATAATCAAATGTTTTTATGTAACATTGATTAAATCACAAACATATTACGTTAAAGTTGCCTTTAAAATCAGAAACGAATTCATACGAATGATATATAATATAAAAATTTAAAAAAGAAAATTATCTTTAAAATTAAAAAGCAAATTCATGCACGAAAAAATTACTTCATAAAGAAATCAAAATAGGGAATACTGAGCGATAAATAAAAACAGGGTTAAAATTTCCATGTATACATATCCTTAGTCATTTATTTAAAAAATACATAATATGTACAATTCGTTAAAAATCGTTAAAAAATCTTTATACAATTCCCATAATACATACATAATTCACTAATGAATTCAGTCAGTCGAAATCATTAAAATTAAAAACGAACCCGTCAGAGTTCGAAAATTCCCAACTACGCTCATAGTAAACACGACCCTATTGAAAAAACTCACGTGAGATCTCACGTGACATCTCACGCCAAAATCTCACATTACTTTCAAAATTAAAGTTGCATTGCAGCTATAATTCCTTAAATACATA
>JAWWEN010017905.1:37884-60734 GCA_035582955.1 Sycophila texana | reverse complement strand
ATATTGGAAATGACCGAAAAATCAATATTGAACCAATATTAAACCAATATTGATTTTTCGGTCATTTCCAATATTCGAAGACATTTTCGTAAAACATCATAAAATTATCCAAAAACACTTATTTGAAATTTATAAAATGTTTAAATATGGAAGTTATCACTTCTGTCGGGGGTCCCGAGACCCTCACCTTTTTTTTTTCTTTCGCTGGAGTGCGAGAAAAATTTCGTGCGCTTGTATATTATTATGAATGAAATTATATATTTCTAGCGGCTGTATACACTTGAATAGATGTGTATTTTCTGGCGAGTTTCTTTTTTATATGAGGCTTCTATTGTTATGAGTCTACTGTTTAGAGAAACGTGGGATTTTTTTATTTGAAAAGTTTCTGAAGGGTTTTATGGCTCGGCGGACTTATTTATGAATACACTACTTGTTTGCAGACGGCGTGTAGAATGGACAAACTGAAAGCTGTTATTTAGAAGTTGTATAGAAGATTGTAAGAAAATTTGAATTTAAAAAGGATTTTTAACGTACTTAAATATAATACATTTTTTTTTAAAATCTAATATAATTTAAAAGAATTTAATTTAATTTAACAATTACACTGAATATAATACTTTTTTTTTAATCTAATATAATTTAAACGAATGTAATTTAAATTAACAATACAGGAAATATATGAAAAATAGAAGTGAAATGTTCGAAAATAAGTAGAGAAAATGAGATCTTGTATAACATTCTACAGTGACTAAAAACTAGTAATGTTAACAAAATATTTAGTTATTAATTTTAATAATTAAAAAATTCAAATTATAAAATTTTAACATTATAATTATTTCCATTTCAATCGATCCATTGGTAAATTGGTATTGTAGTCATAATAAATTCTTCATTTTAATCTATTTTTGTATTAAGCGCACGTGTAATTTTTGACAAATAAATAAAAACATTCAAAAAGTCATTTTCAATGTACTTTGTTAAAATTTAAATTTTGATCCATAGTTTAGTATTGCCTTTCTCAAATGCACTTATCTCCCATTGAAAAAGAGCATAGATAATTAAGTAGCTTACCGTGAAGAGTGTATTTATTATCTGATTCGGAGCAAACGAGGGGACCACCGCTGTCGCCGAGGCACGCATCCCTACCGCCGTCTTTGACACCCGCACAGAGCATACCAGAGGTAATCCGATACAAAGGTAAGAAAAGAGTCTTCCTCCGGCATTCTTCGGTCGATATTAACGGAAGCTCAACTTCTTGAAGAGTATCCGCTAAAATTGTTAATTAATTAATTAATTATTCAAAAAATTAGAATAAATATAATTTTATACAATCATTCAAATACAAAAGTATCGATCTAAATCTTTGTACAAAAAATTAGAATAAATATAATTTTATACAATCATTCAAATACAAAAGTGTCGACCTAAATCTTTGCACAAAAAATTAGAATAAATATAATTTTATACAATCATTCAAATACAAAAGTATCGATCTAAATCTTTGCACAAAAAATCGTCAACATATTTTCGCAATCTTACGGAATATTCTGCCGATCTCGAACAATTGACCCCAGCCGGTAACGGTGCAGGTGGTGCCGCTCCTAGGCTCGGCGGCGGGCAGACAAATGGGCCTGACGTAGTCGCTGAAGACGAGCTGCTTCTCGAGCCTAAGCAGCGCAATGTCGTTGATAAAGCCGTTGTCCACGTAATCCGGATGTAGTATTATGTAGTCCAGTCGAATCACCTGCTCGAATGGACTCGGAAAGCTGCCCCGTCGCGTTGCACCTAATCGTGCTACCCAATACTCGTCTTGTGCTCTGAAAGATACAATTTTTTTTTATTATTTGTTTATTTATTTTGATTTATTCATGTATTCATTCGTTCATTCA
This sequence comes from Sycophila texana, assembly GCA_035582955.1. Classification (NCBI taxonomy): domain Eukaryota; kingdom Metazoa; phylum Arthropoda; class Insecta; order Hymenoptera; family Eurytomidae; genus Sycophila; species Sycophila texana. The sequence goes on along the minus strand of JAWWEN010017905.1, from coordinate 58,845 downwards.
TTCATTTCTTCATTCATTCGTTTCTTTCTTCATTCATTCATTCATTCATTCATTCATTCATTCATTCATTCATTCATTCATTCATTCATTCATTCATTCACTCATTCATTCATTCATTTATTTATTTATTTTTTAAATATTTAATTATACATCATAATTACAAAAGAGTTTAAAGTTTATAAGTGTTTATAAACGTCAGATGTTGAACTGTAATAACAATTTATAAAAGTTTAAAACTGTTATAAATAGTTATACACTTTTATTAGTTTTTTTGGATCACAGACAGAAATCATCTTCTAAAATCTTTAAAATAAAAGTTTAAAAAAGTTTATAACTGATATGAAGATATTATAAAGTCAGGATTTGAGATTTATAAAAGTTTAAAGCTTTTATAAATAGTTATTAGTAGTTACAAATAGTTATAAATACTTACAAATAGTTATAAATAGTAATAAATCGTTACAAACAGTTATAAATAGTTACAAATAGCTATAATTATAAACTCTTGTATGTACATTTTTTTAGCTTATTAAAATATTTTAGCGCTTATTCGTCTCAGTCCGAAAAAGTAAATAAGAGTTGATAACTGTTACAAACTTTTTTTAGCTGATAATAACAAAAAAGAACTGTTGATATCTTTTATAAACTCTTATTACAGTCTAAAATCCGACACTTATAAACAGTTATAAACATTATTTTAAATTATAAAAAATTATACACTATTATTAATAATTATTTGAAAATATTATTTCCGCCTGGGGTGTTATACAGGAATTTAATTAAAAAGAAATAGTGAAGGTTAATAATAAATATTTTTGGTGCGATCTTTTAAATTTTCTGCAAAAGTACCTGTAAAAGCAGTGTGCAGCCGATACGATCCACCTGTCGTTTATAATAGCACCACCGCACTGATAGTCACCCTCTTTGTAAAGTGCCACTTGCCAGGGCCAGCTACCTGCTGACGAGCTGCCACCTCCGACGATTCTGTAACGACGAGTTCGAGGCCACTCTCTTAAATGTCCCCAAATTTTTTTAAATATTTTAAATGTAACTAATTGGTCGTTCATTAATTAATCGCTACTTTACTAGTGAACTACAATAACTACGTTATTTAACTATTGTTATACAATTTCTAGTTTAAAACAACATTTTTTGGTTTTTACTTTTTTCAGTTTCAATGAAAATAAAAAATGAAAATAAATTAGTTACATTTGGACTCTTCTTTAAGTTCCTTTTTGAAGAAAAAATCTACTACCTTGCTTGAGATGGCACTTGAGTCCTAATTCCACATTCGAAGTTCTTGCACTTGACTTTGAGCACCTGGCCACTCGAGCATTTTGTCTTTTTAAAAGACAAACTCGTTCTGTCCGTCGATCTGTCGTCGTTAAACGATAGACTGTAGTACGTCTTATCACTAGACGGACTGTCTTCCGGCACCTTTTCAACTTTGTCGAAGTCCCTAAAAAGATTATATTTACATTTTTTTAAATTTAAATTACTGAAATTATTTAAATACCTAACAATAAATCTATTAAAAATTGCAATAATCAATGATAAATCTGAGGAGATTAAAATTGACTAACGCAATTTTTAGATAAACAATTCGTTCTAAAAAGTTTAAAAAATACATATTCAGTAGTTTTTACAAAATTAAAACACTTAAAAAGCACATTGACTTTCAAAAATAATCGTAAGATTCAACGAAACGAAATAAAACGCAAATTTACATTTAAATATTACATGGTGTCGTCTCACCTGAGATTCTGTAGGATCTATCATCCAATATGAATTAAACAATTCTTAAGCGCACGCAATAAAAATAAAATTGGATTAATTTTCCATCACCCACCAAAAATAGTAATTTATACACTAAGAGAGTAAAATAGGGAATCGCTCTTAAGGTGCATTATAAAATTTTTCATTCTAATTATTCATAAGTTCACTTTATTTGACAAAAACTCAAATTAATAAGCAGTAATAGTAGATATGTACATTCTATTCTGCGAATACACATTTTAACTTTTGTAGACATATTTTAGCTTTCGTAAACAAAATATGACTACCTATAAATGCTAAAATATGTCTACGAAAGCTAAAATATATCTATGAAAGCTAAAATCTGTCTACGCAAGCTAAATATGTCTACGAAAGTTAAAATGTTACTTCGGAGAATAGAATGTGTCTCTGAGAAGTAAAATCTGTCTCTGGGAAGTAAAATCTGTCTCCAGGGAGTAAAATGAGTCTCCAGGGAGTAAAATAAGTCTAGAGAATATAATATGATTTTACTCCCTCTATGAAGGTCCATAAAGTGAATATATGGGATAATTATGGTGAAACATTATATAATTATACAATTATATACAATTACTTATACAATTTTATTTTCACATCCTGAAGCCTCCCTTAAAAAAGAAAACGAAACTCACTGGTAGGTAATAGCTTTGCAAACAGCCCTCCCGAGATCTTCAACACTCCAGGAAAGCTGCCTCTGTTGGAGCACGAGGTCGGCGTCTCCAAGGCACAGCTTGCCCCACTCGCCGTTTTTCCTCACGTTCAAGTATCCTCTGTCGCTGTAGCTGCTCACCTCCAGTCCGCTGGCATACTTGGAGAAGGGCCCTCCGTGGGCCTTCACCTCCGGCCTGATGGGCCCGTTGCCCCGCACCAGGTTGTTCCTGAGCCGCGAGGGGGAGGAGGAGATCTCGCGGCCCGATACCACCTCCGTCAAGTTGCTCTCGTCGCTCAAGTGCCGATCCCCAGGTTGCGGCGAGTCCTCGAAGACGCCACCCTGGGCGAAGAAGTCCCGGTAGGCGCTGGACGGCTTCAGGGCCGTTGGGAGCTGCTCGTCGTCGTCGATCAGCGCTGCGCAGCGTTTTTCGTCCTCGCCGCGGGGACAGTCGCGCGCCCCGTCGCACACCTGGCTCTGCTCCACGCAGAACCTGCTGCTGCCGCACACGAACTGACCCTCCTTGCACCAGTCTACGATGAGATATTTTACTTTATTAATTTGTTTTTTTTTTTATATTTTAATGAATTAATTTGTTTATTCGAAATTTCCATGCATTAATTTACTTATTCTACACTTTCATTAATTAATTTATTTATTCGACATTTTAATTATTCTGTAAATTATTATTTATTTATTTAATTATTTATCCATGCTAGACGAATCTCAGCTGAGTTCTCAGGCTAAAATCTCAGGTGAACTGAAATTTTGGACTGAAACTCGCCTATTAAAAAAGCTCACGTGAGATCTCATGCCAAAATCTCATGTTACTTTTAAAATTAAAGTTGCAATGTAGCTACAAACGATTTAGGTGAATTTTTGCATTTTTTCTAAAGTTAAAAAATGCAAAAATGAATGCATAAAGTTTCAAAACATGTGTTTTCCGATGTACCAACAGGATGGTAGCACCTAAAGGCACTTTTAAAATTAAGAACGATAAGTATTTAAGGAATTATAGATACAGTGCAACTTTAATTTTAAAAGTAACATGAGATTTTGGCATGAGATCTAATAGGGTCACCTGAGATCTCTCATTTGAAATTTTTTAGCACACGGAGAAATTTTTTAGAAAAAATTACAATACGTATAATAAATCGAGTCACAGACTGGCCAAATGATAAAATTTACCAGACTGGCGAGGAAAATTATTAGAGTTATAGCAAAAATTACTAGAGTTACATTTAAAATTACAATACTTTTGAGTAAAAATTACTCTCCGTGCATGAATTATATAGAGTAAAAAAAAAAAATAAATAAAATTGCATTGCTGAAATACTTATAGTATTATTATGGTTCAGTTCGTTTCTTTACATGAAGTTATTTGCGAATCAGTGAGAAGTTATTCGTAGTATAATTTAACAATCAAATAAAATTCTATATATTACAATTTAACAATTAAAAAATTACCGCAATCGGATTCATCGGAATAATCCCAGCAGTCGACGGTACCGTCGCAGATTTTTTTATGCAGTAATTGGGCCTTCAAGAAATCGGCACACGTACAGTTGGCCTCGTCCTCGGAGTTGGCGCACTCGCCGAGCATATTGCACCTTCCGCTGAGGGGTAAACACTTGCCATCGCTGCATTCGAAGCCCTCGCAAGGTTCTGTCAAATTATAAATAATTAATGAAATTACTGGCGTATTAATCGATTTTTTTAAATTATAAATAAATTTTAAAAAGTTAATTACCGACAAATGAAGCAAATGTTAAGCGGAAGTTTATAAAAAATTTGTACAAATTTTATAATAGCTAATCAAAACTTTAACATATAATATGGAAATGAAAAATTTGCTGATACAAATGATAAGATGTTGGCTCCTTGCGAGTTCATAAAACAGTAGGTCTACACTTTACTTGTAAATATCTAAAAATTCGATATTCTTTTGTATAAATGTATAAATAATAAGAGAAATGAAAATTACTTGTTAACTCGGTTATCAATAATAATGTAGACTTTATAATCTCTTACAAGACTAATCAGCTTTTTAAAAAAAATAAATAAATAAATAAATAAATAATATGTTGGCTAATCCTTAGGTGAGATATCAACTGAGACCTTGTGTGATTATGCACTGTTATTAAAAATTGAATTATTTCGAGTAAACAAATATGAGTAGTCACAATGTGATTCACAAAATTTGCAAAATCCGTAACACGCTTATATTTTTTTTTTCATTTAATACACCGCAAATGAAATTCGTAAAATATGATTATTATATTCACACAATTTTTTTTAACAGCTTTAATTCAATCTGTGTTTATGAATATGTATATTTTTTTTAAATCCATTATATCCGCCTGATATTAAATATAGCATAAAAAAATAAATAAACGAATTATCAGAATTGAAGACGATAAAGATGTACTATACAACGATGTCTTCTTAAACAATACAGGACTATATTAAATGCGATATCCGGACATAGTAATCATTGAATTACTCAATCAAATAAAAAATATTATTTTTAATCTTCAATCAGACTATGACAAATTACGAAATAAATATCCCACAAAAAAAAACCAGCAATGATACAAAAAAAAAAGTTGCCCATCGCTGATTGTACGTACGCGGCTCACTATTCTCATTCTCCTCGGTAGTGGACATCATCTTGTCGTTCCTCTCCTCCACTTTAGTAAGCGTTTTGGTCATGACAGGCACTCCGTCCCTGCTGAGTGTAAAATTAACAGTGGCTTCCTTCGGCAGGATCGTCCTATTAGCCGCGACATCGGCGATCTTCTTCAGCTTCTCCAGATCTAGGAGACCCTCGGGCTTCGGCCTGGGCACCGCGACGATACTCGCGACGCCGCTGGTCTCGTTCCTGCCGGGCCTCTTCATGGCCGCCTCGCTGCCCGTCCGCACCTCCGCGAGCTTCCTCAGATTGTCCAGCAGGAGCTGGGCCTTGGCCTCCTGCGCCGCGATTTTCCGGTCGGAGGTGCCGGTGGCGTTGGTCGAATTCGCCACCGTCAGCTTCAGGATCAGCTGGTCGGCCTTGACGCTGGACGACACCTTCGTGCTGATGGACGTGACCACCTCGACGATCTGCTCGATGGTCGTGAGGGTGGGCGACTGTTCGCTCGGTTCCGGGCGCGAGGCGTTCCCTCGATCCGGGGTTTGGAGGCCGAATAGACGCTCCAGGAGGACGGTGTCGTCCGAGGAGTTGGAGCGCATCGTCGAGTTGCGCGAGTCCGCGCTCTGAGGCCGCTTGTCCTTGTCCAGCTTCGGGCGGGGTCTTATCGGTCGTCCGACACCTGAAAATACGATAATAGTTATTTATGCACCGATGGAGTAAAAGAGGGGATAAGCAATTATTTATACTCCCGAAGTGCATATAAATTTTTCACCTTAATTATTCATAAGTCCACTTTATTTGACAACATCTCAAATTAATAAGTTTAGTAAGAGTAGGTATGTACATTCTATTCTTTGAATACAGATTTTAACTGTTGTAGACATATTTTAGCTTTCGTAGAGAAAATGTGACTATAAATTGTTAAAATATGTCTACGAAAGCTAAAATATGTCTACGAAAGCTAAAATGTGTCTACGCAAGCTAAAATATGTCTACAAAAGTTAAAATTTGTCTCCAGAGAATAAAATATGATTCTACTTCCTTTGCGGAGGTCCATGAAGTGGTTTTTATGAATGATTAGGGGAAAATAAATTTTATTTTTTTCAAATTATTATTTTACAGCAGATTTTTTTCTGAACTCTACTCGTTTAATTTATAAATATTCTATGACCTTGCGATGGCGTTCAAGATTATTAAAAACTTTGTATTTTCGTCCCAACTTAATATAATGTTATTCGAGTCGCGAAAAGAGAAAAAAAAACTAAACTAATCTTTTTAGTACCGGCAGTTATAAATAATATTATTTGATTTTCGAAAAGGACTAAAATACGAATGCTTTTGATCTCATAATAATACAAATTAAATCTTTGTAATTATCGTAGTAAGAAGTGATAATTTTTCAAGTATTTTTAAGAAACAATTTCCCGTTCGCTTTATCATTTAAATAACATTCATGTACCACCGATAAAGAAAAGATAAATTACTTCCTGTCAATACGTATACTAAAATCCTTTTATTACTTAAAACCGTAATGCCATTAAGAAAATTTAGTTGCAATTTTAAATGTATTATTAATTCATAAAAAATATATTCTCAAATTCCAAATTAATCACCTGTATTACTTTTAACCGGTGCTAAAGTCACTAAGTCTATTACTACATTCGCCTTCAACGTATCGTTATAAATATTCTTCGTAGTTTGTGGTGGGGTAGTTGATTGACTAGAATCTTCACTGGTCGGGTTATCCTTCTGCGACGAGACGTCGCTGTCGTTCACAGCTGAGGCAGGTATGTGCTTTATCGTATCGACCTAAACAAATATTAAATTATTTAACTTCACTTAGAAAATAAACACAAAAGGATCCTCACCCCTTAAAAAAATATACCCTTTTTACCTTCCCTTTTTTTTTTTAAAGAAAATACGTTTTTTGTTTGTTCCCGGAAAAAAGAGGTAAAAAATAACACTTTTTCCACGTAGATGAGAGACACTCAAAAATTAAGCACTCAAATATCAAGGATATAAATAATTAATTAATAAATAATTTTATAATAAATAATTTTATAACTATTAATTGAGATAAATAAAATTGATAGTTATAAAATATAATACACTTAAATTATTATACTTTCGTTAAAATTCTATACATTGAGAAAGGTTTACTATAAAAATCTACTAGAAAAATTTACTAAAAATGGAATCCCGAGAAACATTATACCACAATAATTATTGCAAATTTTACTAATTCTATTACAACAATTTTTACAATTTTGGAAATAAAATTTGTAATTTTTTCAAAATTTACGGCTGATACTTAAAATATAAAGTATCAAGTCCTATTCTCCACCTCCAAGAATTCGCAGTAAATTTTCCTAATTTATGTTTCTCAAATATACAAAATGTACCCAATCACGACTTGGAACCACACCAAGTACCACCTAAAAAGCACCTCAAACTAAATTCCCTCGCCCAAGGCTCTCCCAATATTTGCGCCCATCTCAAAAACAAGCAATCGGACCTTAACGAAAGTGGAATTCCTCGAGAGATGATGATCCGCGGGTGCCCCGGTGGTGGCCTCAACCAGCCTCTCGCCGTCCTTCTCAACGGGAATAGCCTCGGCCATGGCCTCCGTCGTGGAGAGCTTGAGGACTTTCTCGTCGTCGATCAGCACCTCCTCGCTCTCGCTGGCAGCTTCGCTGGTGGTGCTGGTCGTCGAGGCCTCGGTGCTGGTGGTCGTGGGCTTGGTCTCCTCACTGGCGTCCTTCACGAAGGTCTCGATCTCGACGATCCTCTCCAGGTTGGGTATGATGCCCTGGGCCTTGATTACGACGGGTTTGGGGCTGACGGCGAGCTTCGGGGTAACGACGGGCACTGCGACGCCCGGGACTGCTTCTTCCTTGGCTGGGCTGATCTTGTCCACGGGGATGGTGTGGCTGAAGGGCTTCATGGCCTCGGGTACCCTGACCAGGGGTGGTTTCGCGCCGCCGTTTAGGTCTGGAGTCTTGTAGCTCGTGTAGATCGGTTCCTGGGGCTTCTGAGGAGGTTGAGGAGGTTGAGGCTGTTGAGGAGGTTGAGTCTGTTGAGGAGGTTGAGGCTGTTGAGGAGGTTGAGGCTGTGGTGGTGTCGTTGGCAGGTCCAGTGGGATGACAGGCGCGTCCTGCTTGTCCGAGGGCTCCTCTGCCATGATCTCGCTGTATCTATTGCGACTTTCCAGATCTGAAATAAGATCGATGATTTTTTTAATTTTCAATTATTTTGGGGTAAAATTTTTATGTGTGACTAACTTTTATAAGTGTCTATTTCTTTATGAGGTGCTAACTGAATCATTTATAGTTTAAATAAACGAAATTGTTATTTCTTAAACAGTGAAATTTTAGTATTTAAATACATTTTTTTTTTAAACTGCTGAGAAGGAAATTATATACTCTTTAAAAAAATATTTAGTTGAAGCAATTTTTTTTTTCTTTCTATTGATTGGTTTTTTTTTTTAAACACTTTTGTAGAATAACAACTGAGTTTCGTTTAAACATTATTGGATCAATTTTTTGTCCATTTTTATTTTTAATGTAGTACTACTTATTATCATAACTGACAAGCTTACATAACAGTTACCTACTTTTTATTTTGATAACTAAGTATGCATTACTAAGTAGCACGAGAAAATTTTCCATTTATCTAACAAATTAACTGGAAAATTAACTAGGACTCATTTTTAAATAATATAATTTTTTTAAACATTTAACATTTATAGTTCAATGCTTGAGTGTGTTTAAGTCATAGTCTCTCTTAGAAAGCTCAAAAATGTCAACGAAAATTGTTCTATTGATTTGCGTATTTTTTTATTCTAAAGAAACATTTACGCGAGCTAATTTAAATGTACGTGTATTACTAGAAAAAATGAATAATGTAACCAGAGTTCGAACAATTGCAGAACTCCGTACAAAAGGAAATGAATTAGCTACTCTTGATTTTGTAAGTAAATAATGACATAAAATAATAAATTATATATCGTAGATTATAAAATAATGACATAGACAGACGTAGATCATAAAATATTGGCAACAAGCAAAGTTCAATGTGATTCAAATGACCCACTCCTTAAAAAAAAAAAACTAAAAAAATCTTTAAATTCTCTTAATAAAAGAAATTTAAAGTTAAAAAAATCTCTTAAAAGAAATAATCCTCTCCTAGCAAAATGATTATATTCTTTGTAAAAAGTAATAATCTTCTCCTAAAAATAATGATTCTCCCTAAAAAAAAATCATGATCCTAAAAGTAAAACCAGCTGTTCTTAATTATGCTTAATTTGATTATATCTGACGTGATAAGTTTGTTAGTCGTCTACTTTCGGATTTTAATAATTCCAGAAAAATCTCAGGAAAAGAAGTCGATCTGTAAATGACTTTGTAAATTTTTAAAGAAAATTTACTCGTTGCAGATTGGACTAGTGCAACAATACGATGGATACGAGGCTAAAGAATATGATGTGCGAACAGAAGACGGATATATTTTAAAGCTGCACAGGATAATCAGCAGTCCATACAGTCCTAAAGCTGCGAATAAATCGGTTGTTTTTATGCAGCACGGTTTTATTGGATCTTCCGATTATTTTGTGACTATGGGACCCAGTCATGATTTGGGTACTTATGATTTTTATTTTTAGACTATATTTATAATATTAAATAAATTAATTATATTAAAGGTAGAGTCAAGTTATAAAAAAAAAAGAATTATTATGTGTCTATAGAAATTGATTGAATTAGCTTGAAAATGTAATCTTTACTTTTCTATAAAGGAATGTTAAATAATTTAAGAATTTTTTTAACTTTACCTTTAAACACGCATACACACATGTACACTAAATTAACAATATATAGTGAATAATTTAAGGATATCAAATGCAAGTGTCATTCTATGTCCAACAGAAAAATTACGAAAAAAAATTGTTGTAGCTGATTCTTTTAAAAATTTATAATTTTTGTCTTCACTCTTTGCAATTATTACAGCATATTTGTTAGCCGATGAAGGCTACGACATTTGGTTGGGCAACATAAGAGGAAATTGTTATTCAAGGCGTCACGAAAAATATTTGCCTACCCATTCTAATTACGATTTCTGGAAGTTTACGTAAGTACGCGAAAAAAAAAAATAAAATAAAATAAAATTATTGTGTAAGTAGTGTGTATATACCGTTAAAATTAAAAAGTGCATTCTGTAACGTACTGAGTATAATATTGAAAATAAATTGCGCTTCATTCAAAGCATAGACGATTTGGGTGTAAAGGACGCTCCCGCATTCATAGACTATGTGCTGGAAAAAACAAATAAGAAGAAGCTCATTTACATTGGCCATTCTATGGGAAATATGATGAGCTTCATGTTGCTGTCTGCGAAGCCTCAGTACAATGATAAGATAAACCTTTCAATCAGCCTTGCTCCTGCAATATTTTTCGATGAACCGTTTACTTTGTTTTTTAAATTACTCTTAACAATTATTCAGCCGCTAGTAGTAGTAAGCTTTTTCTTTTATTATTATTAACATTTAGAAAATTGGACTGTACTGTATATAAATAAAATAGATCTAATCCCAGACCTCTAAAGGTTAAACTATAAAAAAAAAAAAATTTAATAAGAGAATTTTCATTTCTTAAGTCTGCAGAGGATGTACTGAGAATTTATGAAGTATTTCCGTTGTCGAAGTTGGTCGTAGCGTTTGCTAAAACAGTTTGCTCTACTTACTTCGGAAAATTTTTTTGTGGCTTAATTTTAATTCCAATTATGGCTCTTCGAAACATCAACTTTGTAAGTTTGCAAATTTTTGACAATATATTTTTGATTAAGAAAAGAAATAGACCGTTTTTTTTTTTGCAGAATAATATTTCATCAATCTTCGCGGTTATTATGAATGGAGCTTCGACCAATACGGCAACTCATATTTGCCAATTGGCTAGGACAAGTAATAAATCATTTTATGAATCAGATTACAATTTAAATTTTTATTAGTTTACGTTTTAAATGTTTATTAATTTACGATTTAAATGTTTATAAGTTTACGATTTCAATTTTAATTAATTTGCGCGATTAAAATTTCTGAAATTTACAGAAAAGTTCATAAAATTCGATTTTGGATCTCGTCTTAATCGAGAGAAATACAATTCAAGTGAACCACCAGAATATGACTTGTCAAAAATTTCCGCTCCGCAGGCGTTGTTTTACGCTGATCACGATACGTTTGTTCATCTTAAGGTATAATAATAACTTTTATTTTAAAGTTATATTACTATATTATATTAAATAAATTATATTTTTTCAGGGGGTAAAAAAATTAAAAAATTCTATAAAAAATGTCGTTTCCTTTGAAAAAGTTCCTGAAAACTACAAGCACCTCGACTATTTGTGGTCTAAAACTGCTCGAACTGATTATTATAACAAAATATTGAAGCTAGTAAATAAATTTTCGTAAAAGTCACTTTTTTTTCTCCAAAAGCTCATTAGTGCTTCACATTTAAGTTCATGGCGTCAAAATTGTATATTAATTAATAAAATTTTAAAATTTTAAAAGTTTTAGTCTGAATAATCAAAGAATTACTTTATGTTTTTTATAATAATAAATAAATTTAACAATGATGAACGTTTTTAGTTATCTAATTATTCTGCCCGTATAATAAGATAAATAAATAAATGACGCTTATGAAAAAATCGTTCTATGGGGAATTCTTGAACAGGAAGTCACATTTCTTTAGAATTTGTCTATAATTTCTGTAAGATTCCTGCGGAAACCTACAGTGAATTTGCGCAAATTTCTTGCAGGAATCATGCAAGAAATCCTACACTGAGAAAAAATTCTAGTAAAAATTACTATCCTGTTTAGAAAAGTCGCCACAGACTGTCATGTAGTGGAAAAGTTACCATCCTGTATTATAAATTTTACTTAAAAATATTATACATTTTACTTAAAAATATTATATATTTTACTTAAAAATATTATACATTTTACTTAAAAATATTATACATTTTACTTAAAAATATTATACATTTTACTAGAATTATGGTAAAGTTTGCAATAATTCTAGTAAACTTTCCAATACAAGATGGTAATTTGTCCAATACAGGATGGTAATTTGTCCACTACATGACAGTCTGCGGCCACTTTTCTAGACGGAATAGTAATTTTTACTAGAATTTTTTCTCAGTGTACAATAAATTTGCGTGACTTTCTTACATAGGAATCATACAAGAAATCCTACAGGAAATTTGCGTAAACTTCTTGTAGGGATCATGGAAGAAATCCTGCAGGAATTTTACTGTTTGTCCTGGAAAACTTGGACTAATTCCCACAGGAAAATTTTTCAGTAACCGGCAAAAAAAGTATCGCAATCTTACCCAATTCGGATTCCAAGACAGGCTCAGCAACGCCGATGCCAGTCAGTATCGGCGGCTGGTCATCTTCGGTGAATCCTGGGAAACTCGGCAGCGCACTGGTAAAGTCCAGTCGATCCTCCGGTCGATTAACGTCTGGCGACGCTTCCGGGGAAGCTTTGAGCCTCAGGTCGTAGGTGTCAGGTGGCAACTGACCGGACACCTCGATCTTGGGCCTGCCGTCGTCCGGCGTCGCTGCCGCCGGGATGTTGTTCTTGAACTTGCCGTTCACCCGGAAGTTGACCATCTCGCCGGGGACGATGCGGTCGTGAGGGAAGACGCTGTCCTCGTCGTCGATTTCTATCAGCATCGGCGGCACCAGTGTGTTCGTCGTCGGCTGCGTGTCACCAGATATCCTCTCGCCTTCTGTTGGATCTGGATGGACGTTTATTTTAGCGGAGACATTTAATTTAATAATATACACTAATACATATTATTGTTTCTATTTGCGAGCAAATCTTGGGCTTCAGATTTTGGGGATGTAGGGTTAAGAGTTTCTGGAACTCTTTACCTCAAAATAACACAGTAGTCAATCAAATTGGGCAATTTAAGAGTGTCTTATGGTCATTTATAGTTAGTTTTAATTAAATTTTATAAGGACTTTTAGTCCGTCTAATAAGTAAATAAATAAATAAAAAAATAAATAAATATTTTAAAAAATAGATATGGAGTACTGAAGCTTGCAAATTGGACAATTTAAGAATGTCTTACGGTCATTTACAGTTAGTTTTTATTAAATTTTATAAATTTGCCCGAATTATTATGCAAAAATTTATAATTAATAATGCGTACTCTTGTTGAATTTTATAATGACTTTTAGTCCATTTAATAAGTAAATAAATATGTCAGCTTTAAATCAACTTTAAGTCAATTGATTTTACCACTTTTAATAATTAAGATCTTTTTATTTTGCACGATAAGACGTAATGATTTTTGCGTTTTTGGAAAGCTGGAAGATTAAACCATTAAAAAATAATTTTGCAAGTTCATCTATGATCGCTATCTATAAAAAAGTCTTCCATTTCCTGTGTTTTAGAGTGCAGCTCTCATAAGAGTTAGTGTTGAGTACGTCAACTTTCAACGTCATTATTTTTTATTTTTACACGATAAGTGACTCCAAATTTTATTTATTTTATTTCGCATAATACTCATGAATATTTCTAACTAATTTTTTATACATTTTGTGAAAAATCATAAAACTATAGAACCACCTTAATAATAACAATAAATACTTCAATGAATTGTAGGAAATAATTCGGCTGGCCATACTGTCATAAAAACGTTCATTTATTGAGACAACGTTTCAGCTACTTTTTACGTAGCCCTTTTCAACACATAAAAAAGTGTACAGACATCGTCTAAAATAAATATAATATTGTAAACATGATGTAAACAAAGTCAATCATTTAATGTCTGCATGAATTATTTCTTACAAAAACATCATTATCACTGTCGGCAGATTCTATCAATAATTTACATTCAATGAATTCTTCATCTTCCCTACATTGAATTATTACAAATTTAATAAAAAATCATAAATTTTACCGATTTTTTCAAGCGACTGGCTGGTACTAGAACTCTGCGTAGTAGTAGTAGTAGTCGTCGTCGTCGTCATGCTGGCAGCGGATCCAAATTTCATCTGCGGATTAAGGAACGTCGGAATGATAGGCCTCCACGGCGAAGTCTCATAATCAGGCTTCTTAAAAACATTGTAACTCTCCGGTGTGCTCCTCTCCGTCGTTGTCGTCGATGACAATTTCACGGTGGACGTCTCAGTAGTGGTACTCGTCGTCGTAGGCGTCGTAGTGCTCGTAGTACTCGCAGAGGTACTTATCGTCGTTTCAGTGGTCCTGACAGGACTGGGAGGTTCATCCCTCTTGGGTCCAGTGGCGTTCAGTTTGGTGGCCGTGTAGGTGCCCTTGATGGTCGGTATGTTGCTGAAGTCGATTTCGGCCTCAGGATCGCTGGCGGCCTCCGGTGCTACCTCCGCCGGGATTTTCACCTTCGGGCTGCTCTTCCCGTTCGTGATCAGCGAGATGTTGCGGTTCGGCCGCAGGATTCCGTTCTTCGTGATCATCGTGTTGCGCTGCTGCGATGACGGCACTGGTTTAGGAGTCTGAGGGCCTTCCGGATTTATCCCTGGCAAATTGACAATGTTGAGATCTTATTGGTTTCGATTTGTCACGCTTCTTCCTTCCTTTCTTTCTTTTTTTTTTTTTTTTAATTTTTAATGAGATTTTTTTTATTTTTTAGATTCGCGATTGTGGTTTGCAGGAGCTGAGGAGACTGAAAAGAAGCTGATGGGCATTGATGAACTTAAATTTCTCGAATTTTATTGTGGGTGTAATATTGTATTAAGTATTTTATTAAATCTCTGATCTAACCATCTATCTATCTCTAATGACTAATTAACTAACTAATTAACGAACTAATTAACTAATTAATTTACTCTTTTTTTTAAATCTCTAAATTGTTTTTTATCAGACTGATTTAAAAAGAGATTTAATGAAGACAAAATAAATGACATTGAATTTTCTTTTTATCTTGATCATTAACATTCATAAAAATCGTCTCACGATCTTTAATTTTTTACTCACTTTTTATTGTGATACTCGTTAAATCGAGCTCCATGTCTTTGAACAAGGATGACGCCGAATAAGTTTCCTTGGCAATGGTATCCTGAATAGTGTCCTCCACATTCGTTATTGATCTTGGAATCTTCCTCCTGTCCAAATACAATCTGAAGAAAACTTTTAGCGTGTTGTTTTCAAATTTGTCTATGATTGTTTGCTTGAACGAAGGGCCCAAGAGGCTTCTCCTGAAGAGCAGCTCAAACTGAAAATTTGTTCATCATTAATCAATACTTATTTTACCAGTTAACAAATAATAATTTTATTATTCATATTAATTTTAAGCATTTTGTTTTATAATTTTTTGCTATTTTGATTATTAACAATTCATTTGGACTAGGCTTTCTTTCTCTTTCTTCTGCAGTGTTTCAAATCTTTGCAATAATTATGTTATTTAATTTAAAAAATTTAATTAATAATAACAAAAATTGTAATTCTCGCGTAAAAAGTGTAGAAGGAATGTATAGTATCCCGTTATAGATAATGGACTTACGATGTTTCTGTACTTCTGTTCCTTCTCTCGAAACACCATGCTGGTATTTAATTTCAGCATAGGGTTGTACTTTTCGCCTTTTGTGATTCTAAAGCTACCCATAAAACCTACGATTGCTGTAAAAAAAAATTGATAAATTAATATTCATAATTTTTTACAATAAAATCTCTTGTTCAGCCAATAAGATCCAAGGAAAACATCGCTTACCATTTTTCGAATCTGTCCGAAGTGCTGAAAAATAAAATTACCTCATAAATTTAAAACAAATCAATCTTTACTTAATTACATAATACAATTTTTTAAATACTCTTAGAAAAATATTACCAAACAGTATTTTATGTATTTATCTAGGCTGGCGTACTTAAAAAATTAATAAAAAAATCACAATTATTTTTTAAAATAATGTCTATAATTTTTAGTTTTAAATTGTCTACAATAATTAGTACTTTTAGCTATGAAAGCAAATTTTTTTCCTAATTTAAAAAATTCCTAATTTAAAAAAAAAATGCAGTAAATTATCCCATCTCTCTAAAGTTGAATTAGTGAAAAATCACTAATTCATAGTGACTATGCACTACTTTGAATAGTGCAAAGTGCTCTCCACTATGAATTAGTGGAAATCTACTATTTGAAATAGTGAATAATTATTAATTTCCACTAATACTACTAAGTAGAACATTTTTTACTACTTCAATTAGTGAAATTCTACTAATTGATAGTGAATTCTACTAATTGATAGTGAATTCTACTAATTAATAGTGAATTCTACTAATTGATAGTGAATTCTACTAATTGATAGTGAATTCTACTAATTAATAATGAATTCTACTAATTGATAGTGAATTCTACTAATTGATAGTGAATTCTACTAATTGATAGTGAATTCTACTAATTGATAGTGAATTCTACTAATTGTTTAGTGAAAAATCTGTTCACTAAAAAAATTAGTGGAATTTCCACTAATTCAACTTTAGAGAGGCAGACTCTTCGATTCTCAGAGTGATTTAAACAAAAAGTTTACCGAATAATTCAAACAACAATGTTGAAAGTTAAATAAAAACTCAAGTTTTCGCGCGAAGCGTTTAAAAGCAGCGCAAAATGATACATTGTAAGCCGCTGGACTCCCGCGGCTATGAGAGTGAAGCAACATAATAACTTCGGAGTAACTCACCGCCCATCCAGAGAGCGAGTCCGGCGATGGCGAGGACCGCGACGAGTACGAGCATCGCGATTATGATTAACATGGCGCTTCCGACCTTCCACGTAGAGTTGCTTCGGTTCGTCTTTGTGGCGTGCGGCGGTACCCTCGACCATGCCGATCTTGGTGGCAGGTAGTAATCGTTCTGAAATTAAAGCAAGGTCGTTTATTTCGTGGAATTAACACTCCTTTTATCTCGTTTTACGTTAGGAGATGCATTTTTTAAATAATTTATGTTTATTCGAATCTCTAAATACTCTACAATGAAAAAATATCGAAGGAGAGGGTAAAAACTACTCGATTAGCGTGTTTTTACTGGTCGAGTGACTTTTAAGTGACTTTTAAGTCACTTTTAAGTCACGTTTAAATGACTTTTAAGGTAATGTTATAGATACTCTCTGGTCCTCTCTTGAAAAAAAGGATGGCAGGATGTTGTGAAGCACTTTAAAATGCGATCCGGTTAAATGGCGCTAAATTTAAATATCCGGTATGGCGCCAAAATTCAAAATTTCGAACCTTAAAACTGAGACATGAATAAATAGTTGGATTTTGCTAGTATTAAACAAAATTTTTATGAAATAGAGTGCATTTCGAGTAAGTATTGTCCTATCGTTATCAGGTTTTAAAAGAATTTACTTTACTTCAGACCAAAAAAAGTAAATAAAAATAGGCCTTTTTTGAAATCTACTAGTCTTCGTAGGAAGCGACGATAAAGTGAGCTCACTAGAATTGAGTAGATTCACTTTTATCTTTCGACTGATTACCGCATAAGCATCATTCGACTTGAATTGTGTACGCACACAATTAGGTTTGCAACCGCAGATGATTACCTATCGAACGAAAACTAATACAAACAAGTTGTTGAAAGGGAAAACAGTAACTACTTAGCCTCAGAAAAAAAAGACTGAGTAATGGTATATTGAATAATAAGAAACCCAAGAGACACGAGACGCAAACGGCCACAGCTAAAACCTCGTTCTGTCAAATGACCGGCAGCCAATCTCCGTAAAGCATCTCCAGAAGAACAGCCGCCGGCGTAGAGCATGGCATAAATCGCGGCCTCGGCGCCTCGCTTTAATGCAATATTTATGCAAATGCGGGGAGCGCCGGTACCGTTAGCCGGTCCCGCGGTGCTCCCGCGAAAAAGTATTTTTGGCGTGCGGAAAATCCTGGCCGTAGCGGTACCCCAACCGACGCGCAGCTCACGCAAACGATCGCCGATTTTACGCGCCCGCTGACCGACTTCGGGCTCCGTCCGTTATCCAAACGCGGCTGACAGTCTCCCCCCCCCCTTGCCCCCGCCCCTGCATCTACGGTTTTTCGTAGGTTCCGGAGGTTTTCCGCACCGCAGGATATGAACTCCTTCATCGCTTCCTCTCCTCCTTTCTTTTTTCGCCGCGTTCTCACGGTCAAGATTCGCGTGATCTAATCTCTTAATTGAAATCGGAAAATGGGAACTTCATATTTTTAAATTGAATTGAATTTTTGCATACTAGAAAATTTGACTATTTGCATTTTATAAATCGAAATAGGCCAGAAAGTACCAGAAAGGAGCTGTGACCTTGGATTTGACCTTCACGGATACCTATACAATGTTAAAGATTACAAATCTCTGTTATCTCAGTTAGCTGAAGGTAAAATTTCTCTCTCTTCTAGAATATGCGAAATTAAAATTAGAGGATCCCAATTAAAAACTGTAGTTGAACTTCAAGATAAATTGATTGCCAATTTCTAGGTCAAATCGAAGGTCACGAATGGTCCGAGGAACTTTAAGTTGAATTACTCTGCTATTCCTGGTATTCATCGGATTACTCATTTATGGTACCTCAAAGTATCCTACCTACATCCAAGTTTCGTATTTTGGTATCTTAGTGTTTTGAGAGTATAGCTGTTTTGAGGGCACAGCTGATTAACGGAGAAAAATTATGTATTATATTATATTTTTTAATGTGATGACCTTATTTAAAGTAAGTTGCATTCTGCCTTTATTATCGTACAGTTACCTTAGAGCGACCCTCACATTACAAGTATACGTTCCAGAAACCGGTTTATAATGTTTTTCAAAATATTAAATCGTTGTAAAAGAGGTTGTTAAGGAATAATTTTTTAACGATTGTGTATAATTACGTTGACAAATAATATACGCCTACTGGTTGCAACATGTTTAAACGGTACAATAATCGTTCAAAAATCAGAGGAATGTGGTATTAGCTGTCGTACACCATTTTGAGTAATTAAAAAAAAAACATTTAATTTAATCAAAATCAATTTAATTAAAATCTGTCGTCTTTGAAACTGTCACGATTTTTTAATTTCACTAAATGAACGTCGCGAATGATAATTATTTTGATATTGATGTCCAGCCAAACCATCATGGATGCCAACAGCCCGAGGATTTAGACCAGGACTATTTACCTTAAGCCTATTAACGTAACATTTCTGAATTCTTCTATAAAATACGTTGATAAAAAATAGATGAAATCCTATTTGAATCCAGACTCTTTACTAGTTTTACCTACTTTTTTCCTGATTTTTGAATCAAACATTTCCCTGACTCCTTCCATGACGACATGGATAGGAATCCAAACGATTTTCCCTATCTTTTTCCTGTAATAACTAATAACTTTACCTTTTTCTAAGGATAAACAAGCATCCTACTGTTCTATAAAAC
This sequence comes from Sycophila texana, assembly GCA_035582955.1. Lineage (NCBI taxonomy): Eukaryota > Metazoa > Arthropoda > Insecta > Hymenoptera > Eurytomidae > Sycophila > Sycophila texana. The sequence goes on along the minus strand of JAWWEN010017905.1, from coordinate 39,362 downwards.
AACGTCAAGAACCAAAAAGTCACAAAGTGTACTTTTCTTCATGACAAAAATCCTGCTCTTCTTTAAACCTTACTTTTACACGACAATAATCAATTCCCCAAGAAGAAAAAACAAAATGTACTTTTATTCGTGATAAAAATCCTGTTCTTCTTTAAACGTTACTTTTACACAACAATCAATTCCCCAAGAAGAAAAAACAAAATGTACTTTTCTTCGTGATAAAAATCCTGTTCTTCTTGTTACTTTTACACTACAATAATCAATTCCACAAGAAGAAAAAAGAAAATGTACTTTTCCGCATGATAAAAATCCTGTTCTTCTTTAAACGTTACTTTTACACGACAATTAATCCTCCAAGAAGAAAACAGAATTTCCTTAAAGGATCTTGTGTACACACTTGCAGTAGGCTTGGCATTGCTCGAGCCTTAGCAGCAGAAGACCGATACTATCACAGCACTCCGCTTCTACAATTTAATGTACACCATAAAAATACAAGCTCAAATAATCCCCCTAACCGTACAGCCTGAAACCATTCCATTAGCAGCTGGCACTTGCCGTTCTCGCGGCGGCGCACCTCCGGTCGCTTCGCGCCGATCTCCCAAAAAGAAAAACAAACCGCTCGAGCCGCGATAAATTCCGCCGTTCCCCCGGTCTCGCCTAAGCACAGCCGCGTTCGCCGCCCCTGATGTATCATTAGCCGCGGCGTGTGTGGAAGGTGCGCCCACCCTTTTCTCGCTTCCGCGGGCGTCGAGGAAGTCGTTACCCTCACGCGTGCGTTCGGCTCCCCCTTTTTCCCCCTGATGTAACTCTCTTTTACACGGAGCGAACGATCTCCTCGTTGTTGGCCGTTTAAGAGGCCGCGAGGAGACGCGCCGCTCCCCAGCTGCGCCGCGAATCGGCCCCGCGCGATAATTAACCCGGCGGACACCTTTTCTCGGGACGAGCCTTAACGTACGTTGACCTCCGAGGCATTGGTTGGGATGAGGTTGTCTTTTTGTGGACTTTTATTTTGGACAGCCGTGAGATAAGTATAAATTTTGAAGGAACAAGAAAGTTAGTGATTGTGGGAACTGGTGGAGGCTTGCATGATGGAATTTTGAATATGACACTGAAATTAGCAGAAGATTCGATAGCAGCCGATTCGATTTTCATGATGAAATCATCACGTTCCCTTCCAAAAATTTGTTTGCAATTACCTTATCGATATTTAAAGGAGCCCTGAAAATTACAAAGCTCTAGGCAATTTCCTTGGGGGTCTTTTCGAATCAGCTGCCATCGAATCTTCTGCTAATTTCAGTGTCATTTTTGAATGACTAGGACGTGACCTTTCGATGAAGTCTGGTGGTTCGTTGCCCTGGTAGAAGATGAACAAGAGATTCATCAGATGTGGTTAATTTTCTGATGATTGGTAAACTTAGGATTGAAATTCTGCGCTAGAAATGTTGCTTATTGGCGAGTGTTTTTTGATCAGAATATGA
>JAWWEN010017905.1:15247-37784 GCA_035582955.1 Sycophila texana | reverse complement strand
TCTGGTGACCAGTTTCTAATCAGAATATGATCTGGTGACCAGTTTCTAATCAGAATATGATCTGGTGACCAGTTTCTAATCAGAATATGATCTGGTGACCAGTTTCTGATCAGAATATGATCTGGTGACCAGTTTCTGATCAGAATATGATCAAGAAGTTGATAAGGTATATCTGATCTGAATCCCTTCGCAGATCATCAGATTCTGACCAGGTTCTAAATTATTTAGTGACAAACTTATGGTTAAACGTTTGGTCAATAATTAATCAAAATTAGAAAAGAACGATTGTTAATAAATGAATCACTAGTCTAAAGCCATAAAAATGTCTTCACAGAAATAAAAATCAAAATGCTGTTCTGAATGATCTCACCTCAAACATTTGACCTCCTGAATAGCAGGGACTTAACCAGTGTATTAAATCATCTGCATGAATAATTAAAAATTCATTAACGCGAAATGGGAACATAACAATTACGAACGGGACTGGAAATATTTTCGACCTGAAACGGTAGCTAAATACAATTGGAACGACATAAATTATGCGAATATGTCGCGTTGATGGTTCAGCTTCAGAGGCATCGAACGGATTAATACGAGTCAAGGCCATTAAATGTGAAAAAAAATTCGTAACCTATGCTAATCGAGATTCCGATAAAAATATCTAAAGGCCGTTGAACTTGGCCTCTTGTCATCGGCGTGGTAAAAATCTTGTTCGCGCAGTGTTTTCAGGCGAGAACCGTTAATAGAATTACTATACTAATCATAATAAAATTTGGAGCACAGAATATACAGTTATGCAAGTCGATAGAATAATTTTTATGTAGTTACATTATTTAGAATTTTTGTTAAACGTGGGAAGTAAAATTTCGAGTCATATACTGTTTTTATTACAAAAAGCGGTTCATACATTTTTTGCTAAATAAACAATACTATACAATGATGTTAAATATAAAATTATAGATAATAAATATTTTTTTTTTCTGTGACTTATACTACTCCTATTTTTAACTTTCTTTAAAAACAGTACGATTTTCCCGTAAAAAATGTTAAGTAAACAAATAATTAAAATACGCAAAGATAAAAGCAAATTATACGTTTTTGCTCTTAACTATCTGTGTACAATTTTAAAGAATTGGACAAAACAACAAATGATACTGAAATTAGCAGTCGATTCGATTTTCACGACGAAATCAACAAAAAATTATATTTGCAAATACCTTATCGATACATAAAGGAGCACTGAGAATAACAAAGTTCTATATAAGCAATTTTTTTTTTTTATTTTGGTTTATCGAACCTGTTGCCAATTTCAGTATCATAATAACAAACGCATTATCTTCAGCTTTTGTTTTCATATTGTGGAAGAAGTGCACTTTACGCAAATATGTTAAAAATTATTTTACACGATAATGAGCCCGAATACAATATTTTATCTTCGGGTATGTCGCCTGAGAAAAGAAGAGGGTTTAATAGCGCGCGTAATTGTTGTTTCTCGAACACCGCATGGGCTGCCCCCTTTTAATCTATTTTGATCTCGTCTTCGTTTTCATGTACTACACTTTTTCCCATGAATTTAATTTGCATAATGCATGCGCGGCTTGAGGCTCGGCGCGGAGATTTATTCGCCGTATGAAGCGCAATTACATTTGCGCTTATTCCGCTTTCCTAATTAGCCATTGAGAATAATTCTAATTTAAGCAAAATTTCCTATTGTGGGCCCTTTTTGCGTGGCTTGAAGTTAAATTGGTTTCTTTCTTTGTGAGAAAAAAAGTTATCTAATCGAAAATTATTTATTACTTATTATCTTGCATGCAAATTTTTAATGGAATACCTTGAAACAAGTGCACTCTTGGATATAATCGTAATCGGGAACATTGAATATCGAGGTATCAATGGATGGATAATATGGAGATTTCGTGGGTTTCATTTCAATAATTTACTGTTATACCATTAGTTATAATATAAGTATTTTTAAAATTTTAATCTTCATTCACATAACAATTTACAAAATTCAATTTTCTTCGATAAATTATATCTTCTTTTCTATTTTTTGGATAGGATAAAATCTGCTGATTAATATTACACCAAGAAATTTGGAATTTTTTTAATTTCAAGTCATTTCTTTCATAGTAAATTTTTCTATACCTTTTTTCTTATATAGTTTATTCATTATAACGTTAATTTAATTACAAATTTTCAGTAAATCAGTTTGATAAAAAATACTGATCAATTATTTAAAACCCTCTATAAACCTGGAACAAGTTTCCACTTTAGAATCAATTTATTACCATTACGATATAATATGTTAAATTTTTAAAGACAAAAAATAACTAATACTGGAAATAAGAGTATACCCATACCAAAAATTACTAAAACTATTAGCAACAGAAATTGTTATATTGTAGCGATAAAAATTTGTAATGAATTACAACCTGATCTCAAATGTTTGGTAGCTAGCAAAAAAGTGATAAGAATTAAAATTAAAAATTGGATTAAGTTCAATATACATTAATTGTTCAAAAATATTAATTAAATTAATTTTAAGTAATGAAAATGTTTATCAATGTTATACACGAGAGCACAACAACACTTATTGTTACACCAATGTACACTAACGTTTAGTTTTTAAGTTAGTTTTTTAAGTTTAAGTAATTTTAGGCCAGGCCTATGTATATGGGTAGACTTTGTTTACCACTATAGGAATTATTACTGGGGCCTATTTATATCGTTCCCGAGTTGTAATTATTTACTGGTATTAATAATAATACTAATAAATAAATAAATAATTTAAAACGATGATCTATCAATTAACGAAATAAAAATCCTTTTTTGTCATCCCGTAGATTATCGCAGATCTCGTAGCCTGCGACACGCAGATTCGCACCATCGCAGTCCCATTCGCAGTCGAGTCCGATCGAGATTAAAATCTCGAGGAGCCGAAGGAACGGTCCGATCGGCGTGCCGCGGGTGACGCTGGATTATAGCCTGCACTCGCATGTGGGTCGCCGCGTCTCGTCCGTTTTCCTCGGCTCATTATCGCGGCCAGCCGCTAAATCGATTGGGCCGAGCCTTCGCGTGAATCATCGCGGCCTCGCGTTCCACTTTGATTCCGAATGAAATGCGCCTAAGTGTTTCGTTGCTTCTCTGGCGATGAAGATTTAGGTTCTGCATTGTTCGCGCGGTTCATTTGATAGTAAACTTACGTGTGTACGATGACTGGTTAACATTTGATGTTTATGAGGAAAAGAAGTGGAAGTATTGACTAATTTGAGAAAAATGTGTTCCACTTTTGATTTTGAACGTATTATGATCTTTTCAGAGGATTGGAATGGTTGCATCGAAGTTTACGATGGAGCTTGCAGCGAATTTTCGTAATTGGGGCTGTTTACGATCACATAAATCTGTAGTATATATTGAACAAATGATCCAATTTAAGTCTGACTATTTGCGAGTTTTATAATCAACCCATTCTATGGTTACAAACTTGTTGCTATATAGTAATTATCAACCCATTTCATAGTCATCAACCCGGTGCTTGGTAAACATACCTATTTTATAGGAACCTGGAGTAGGGACTCAAGTCCCTACTGGTTATTGGTTACTATGGTAACCAATCCCTTGCTTTGGTGTGCGTACCTCGTCGGTTCTGAATAAAAAGGTACCAACTCAGAACCCATGCGAAGAAGGTACCAACTCAGAAGCCGGGTGAAGAAGGTACCAACTCGCGCTAAGAAAGTGATGCGCGAGTTAATTAGTACCTTCTTCACCTGGGTTCCGATTTGGTGCCTACTTTTGGTACCTGGGTTTTGAGTTAGTACCTTTTTCACATGGGTTCTGAGTTTATTCTGAACCGACGACCTGTTATCTTGGTAACTAGACTGTTGCTATGGTCACTAAGCCATTGCTATGACAACCAGCCTATTTTATGGTAACTATCCCATTGCATGATAATAACTTGTTCTATGATAACCAACCCATTGCCATAGTGACTGATTGCTACGGTAACTGATCCATTGAGGCAACTAAGTTCTATGGTGACCTATACTCAGAAAAAAAGTTGGTTGATTCAATTAACAGAATTTTCGCTGACAACACGAAGTAACAGCAGATCTTTGGTTGATCTTTAGTTGTTCATCGAAACTGACTTGTTCATTTGATGGAGCGGATCTATCAAATTGAGAGACGGTATATTAAATTGAAAGAAAGACTATTAAATGGAGAGACCATATTTTTTACAGAGTACCAATTGATATAGTACCGATATGAGAATTTAGACCATATCATCATGGCAATTCTATTTAATTTTCATTGTAATCTGTCATTGTCATGGTCACCAGTCCTTGTACGGTAATCAACTTGTTATCAGCCCACAGTATAATTTAAATAATTAAACAAACAAGTTTTGAAACTTTGTATGACACATTAAGTGTCTCAATTAAAAACGTTCTTCTTTAATTAAAATATTCAAGCTAATTTAATTTAATTACCCACGAAAGTATTTAACATTTACCTACAGGATCCTAACATCAAATACCAGAGTCTTCGTCGTTTAATTTTGAAATATAAATGCTACCATCAAGAATCTGGAACTTTGGGTGTATCTCCCATCTTGTACATGTCAAACCAGATTCAAGCTAGACTGATGTGTTCTTTTTTTTTTATTAAAAGGCGAAGCTCGTCAATCATCCACTACCTATTCATCGATCATTATCGTAATTGCGCCGAAAACCGCCTCATCACAGAAACCGCGGGTTTTAATCGCCAAATAAACATTCGTTTCATTACAGGCGGCCGCGAAAAAGCCGCTCGCCATAAAAGTCAATTACCTCGCGCGCCTCTTTTTCCTCGTCGGCCGCAGCGAAACTCGGGCTGCTGGCCCTTTAAAGGCGGAAGAGCGCCATCAAAACCGCGAGAACAAGAAAAAAAAGGGGTTTCGCGGCCTGCATTAACATACTTAGACGAGGCTTTTTCTCGCGTTCCCGCGGTGTCTGGAGTCTTTTTTTTTTTAATTTATTTTGATTTTTACTTTTTTTATAAGAGTTTCTGGTGAGTAAGATCCCAAAATACATATCTTTTTTTTATTTTGATCTGTTTTTAAAATAAAAAGAGTTAAAAGATGATAAAAAAGAGATGACTAATCGTAGACTATTCTCACGTTTAAAAATATCGCAATAGGAGTACTGAAGTGTATCAAAACAGCGCGAAATGTTGATTTTTGTTCATTTCCCTCGTCTCTTAAAAGTCCGCAGGTGCAATCAGCTGTAAACTTTAATAGTTCAGAAAATAACTTTCTGCAATTCCCAATAGTCGAGTATCCATCGATACTACTTTTAAATATTCAGCTGCGAATAATTTTTTTCTTTTCCTTTTACTAACAAAATCTACTGCATATTCACCCTCTTGAGTTTAGACAATATAAATAATCATATATTATAACACAACAAATTTTAGTTTTAAAGTATTATACATATTCAAAATTGAACAATTCGCGTTTTCGCATCCTAATTCTAATACATACATCAGGCGATCAATCAGATTCGCGTATCTTTGCAACCATCAGAATTACATATTAAATGCTTCACAGCAAATGCCGTCACTTTTTTAAGAGAGGATAGGAAAAAAGTGGGCGAGGATCGTCCATCGCGAAATCGCTTCGTAAAAATCGCGACGTCTTCTTAAGGCTCGCGCGTACAAGAAGGGCAGAGCGCAGAAATGGGTTGAAGTTCGTCAAACTCGGCTCTTTTGCGCACGCCAATATTGCCTAACGCCTCGCGAAGGCCGCGCTCTTCTCTCTGATGAAACGAGAGTCCGTTTGAGGCGCGCTCAGATGACGCGGCTGGGGCCTTTTGTTGAGTATTTGTTTACTCCGGTCGACTAGGTATATGTACAGAAGGAACTTGGGTGTTGCCGATTGGATTTTTTTTTTTTTTTAATTTTTTTTTAAAGCCGAGGCTCTTTGTTCGGTGGCTACTGCGGGAATGTACTTGGACATTGGTCGGTGAGATTTGCAAAAAGCGTCGACTTTCTGAGAAGCTTAGAGTGAAGGAATTACGGTTCTTGATTGTCTAACGTTGACAGTGGGTGTGAGTGAAATAATAGGAAACAATTGTACATGTTTTGAAAATTATATTTGCAGTTACAATTACGTAATAATCTTTTTTATGAGTTATTAGTAAAAATTATTATACAAATAAGTAACAATAAAAAAGAATGATAATTAATTTAATGAATGATAACAATACATTTTATTAGAGGAAGCTACGTTTTAATGAATTGGCAGCGGTTTTTTATGTATGCACTGAAAAATTTTGTAGGCGATGATGAGAAAATCTAATTAGAACTCTTTTATCACAAAGAAAATAAAAAATATTTTTTAAAGAATTATTTATAGGTTACATATGTGACAATTATACGTTAACTAAAATGGCAGAATCTAATAGTTAGTTGGTTCATTGAATTTCAATGAACTTGATTCTTACTACATGCGATCGTAAAGTTTAATTTCAAATTAAGAAATAAATTAACTATCAATTAAATTCTCTTTGATTAGTTTGTACCGAGGCTTTTATAAGATTTTTATTGCTCTGCTTCATTCGTGCAGGAAGTAGTAAAGTTGTAAAGCTTTTAAGGACTTTTTGTTTGTATAATATCTGACTATGAATGTAACGAGTTAATAATTAAGCAACAAAATCCAAAGTGACTTATACTTAACTACGAATTCCTCGGTAAAATAGTTTAATGCTTTAAATTGTACATCTAATAGATTGAAAAGACAACCAACAAATAAAAACGACATCATAAAGTCTTCCACGGTAAGACTTCACAATTAGCGATGAATTGAGCAGCTCACCTAACGGACAGTTTTTATTTGAAAAAAAAAAAGAATCCAAACTAAAAAACTTTCAATGATCAACTCGACCTCTTCACTTACTATTTAAAAAAAACTAAGATAATTTTTACACAAAGGGAAAAAAATAACATAATGGTATAGAATCCCAAAGTGTACAGTCAGCTCGATCCTTCAACGACTTTCTGACTTTTTGTATAAAGAAGGACCTGTCAGAGAATCAGAAGAACTTTGTTCTTTTTTGTGTCATGAGTACTGTACTATAGGATCCCTATCTTTTACCTATTGCTACGATTCCCTATATTTTTCCTATTACTAGGATTCTCTACCTTTTCCCTATTATTAGAATTCCCTACATTTTCTCTATTACTATATCTCCCAATCTGAAAAGGTGAAAATCACTTGGAGAATGTGAATAGTAACATTTTTTATGTCAAATGTCGTCCACTAATTAAATATGTGGACGAATTTTCACATACAAAATGTCACTATTGTACAGGGTGGAATCCCTAACTTTTACCTAGTCCCTGACCTCTTTAACAAGGTACGTTTACAATGGATGGACGTAATTTTCTTTGGATCAAATCTCTATCTTTTGCCACATGACAAGATGACACAGATAAAATAATGATTCAAGAGAAAATCATCATGTATTTGACAGTCAATTTTCTCATGTCGTTCATTTTACAAGTAAATATATTTCTTAACAATAAAGAAATATGCATTAACAGTTAATACACGATTTCTTGTAATGCCACGTTTGATTACAGCAAATAATCCATTTCTTAACTGTTAATCCCTAATGATTTGGTGGTAATTGAAGTCACATTCATTAACTATTAAGTCAGTGACTTTATCATGAAGAATTCTTTTTATCTGTGCAGGGATAGTACCCAAATTAAACATCCTTTTTAAATGAGCAACTAATGTCCTCGCTTCCTACTAAAAAAAAAAAAAATCTGCAAATCAAACAAAAACCGCGCAATACAACGAAACCCCACAGTCACTCTCATAAACAGGAGTACCCCCAGGCGCTCTAAGGATCTACGACCTCTGCCGGAATTACATCAGCGCGAGCGTAACTCTCATTGTCGGTCCACATGGCGCGCGTTGCGTAACGGTCGAGCAAAGAGCAGTAACCCAGACGCGCGTCGCTCGCCGATAGGCGCGTGATAAAGGCGCTCGTGCAATAGGCGAAGTGTTCCAAGGTGGCCGGGCACCTGCCGATCGCCGAGGTCGCCGCGCTCGACTCGCTCCTTATGCGAGGCATCCTCCTGTAATTCTAATTCCCGTCGCGAGCGCGCCGCTTCGTTTGCGCCGGGGTATTATGTGCTCTCCTGCAGCGGCCGCTTCCCGTGGCTTTGTCCGCGCCGGTTTCGGTTTCGCGCCTTTTGTCCGTTATGGGCGAGCGACGAGATGAGACCGTCGAGGTGTTTGCCCGCGGGAGTGGACTCGCTTTCACAGATCGGTAATTGAAAGAGTATACGCAAGAGAGTACCGGCTTTGCTGCGCGGCTGGGAAAATCGGTTCGCTTTGTATTTACGGTTTTTTCCTTTTTTTTCTTTTTCTTTTTAAATGAGTAGAGGAGTAGTTAACGATACTTAAAGAAATGACGAGATTTGCATGCGTAATGTGGAGAAGAAACCTTTTTTAGAAAAGGCATGTTTTTTTAGTTTCTGTGTGAATATTTTGAAGCGATGCCGAGTGTAATCGATTTTTGTGATACTTCTGAAGGTATTGTGAAGTATTTTTGTATTACTAAAGAAGTATAGTCGAAAAGAAACATTTTTTTGTTAATTGTTAACGCAACTAGCTAATATACAGGAAGAACAATAATTAAGTACCAATCAATTAAATCAATAAATTAGAAGTAGATAACAATATAAAATTGTTTTAGTAATACTGATTGGTAAACAGAGACTCTGCGCAAGTGAATCGGTAAGACAGATTCTATGTTTCGCTTGGATTTTGAAGTTTCTGGACAAGAGGCTGCGCACTTCAAGAAATCTGCGTTTTGGAATCTTTGGAATCTTTAGAAATCGTTGGAAATCTTTGGAAATCATTGGAAATCCGATTTCGAAAGATTTCCAAAGATTGCCAAAGATTCACAGAGATTTCCAAAGATTTTCAAAGATTTCTAAATATTTCAAAAGATTTCCACAGATTTCCACAGATTCTAATTCTTTGAAAATCCCCGAATATAACTGGAAATCCCTGGAAATCCATGGAAATCTTTAGAAATTCCAAGAAATCCCAAGACATCCTAGGAAATCCCAGGAAATCCCTGGAAATTTCTGGAAATTTTTAAAAATCCCTGGAAATCTTTAGAAATCCCTGGAAATCCTTAGAAATCCCTGGAAGTTCTTAGAAATTCCTGGAAATCTCTGAACCTTTGGAAATCTTTGGAAATCCCTGGAAATCCTTTAGAAATCTTGTAAGGATTCCGAAGTGCGCAGCCCCTCGTTTCTGGACTTTTCGATGGTAACTGTGAATAGTAAGAATGTAGCTACTCTTCGCATTTAAAATCCTTTTGAAAAAAATCTGTAGCACTTTGGATATGTGGTCTATTAAGTTGAGTTTTCCAGAAATGATGGCATACATGCAATGGTACAACCTGACCATACCGATTTATAATTTGCCGCAAACTATGAAGATGAAAATTTAAATTTTTACTGAAATTAATACACGTAGAAAAAACAGATATGGATCTTTAAATTTCTATATTGATTTTTATGCAACAGTGTTAATCTGCCATTGTTTTGGTCGGCTTTTTTCATAAAATCATTAGCGAATCCGGAAGCAAACTCCAACGCCCATCATAATTTAGCCCATAAAAAAGAATCATCGACCATCCATTCCATCATTCAACACCCCAGGAAATTAATCCTATAAGCAATAAAAAAACCCTCGACCGTGTCGAATATCCTCGCTAATCATGGACAACACGACGACTAGAATTTGCTCCCTTGGCGATTAGCTTCGAACAATCAGAATTAAGAACGCGTAGAAAATGATCCCCCCGCCTCCCTCCGCAATTAATTCGCTCGCGCGCACGAAAGTGCAACACCCCCTCTAATAAACAAACAGTGTACCGATCCGCTCGATGGGCACACATCCCCGGCGTCGCCGAAGCACATCGTCGTTTCGCTCGCGCCCCCATAAGAAGATTCTCTTTCGCGCTGCTCGCGTGCCTCGTTGCGTGCAAAGGAAAAATCGTCGACCACCGCCGTGAAATGAATGCCCAGCCACTGGAGCGATCCTGTACAATTAGTCGATTAATCGACGATGGACTGGGGACTGGTGTTTGTTTAAGTACTTATCGAATTTTTCGTAGGATGGAATGTAAGTGAATGAAAGGAGGTAGAATAACAAGTGCTTAGTCATTTTGTTTCAGTAAACAGACCATTTTGGATTGAGATGTATTGGCACTTTAAAGTTCCAGTACGATAACTGGTGGCTGGTTCACGAAATATATTAATGGCGGCTCTAATCACATACGCATCAATGTTATATGTACGTAAATCAAGTATTAAATCGATCTATAAATTAGTATAAATTACTATATTTGAAAAAAAAAACATTTATAAAGTGTAGTTAAGAATTAAATTCTGACGGAATTATAAAACTCGAATAATGGGATTTCCATCCAAATATCGATACTCTAACCGTCAAAATAAGTGCATACAAGTAGTATTACTATATACATAGTAGGAGATCTGGAGCTGGTACCGTACACAATAATCATACCAGAATTTACCACTTTCTGGCTTTGGATCATATTCCGACGATAGTGTGGCATTCGTAAACTCACAAAGTGTTTCTAATTCTAGTAATAACACTATCATATAAACATAATACGGTTCTGTGTATGATTACATCCACCATATTGTTGAACCCGCGGTACTAGTTTTTATTCGCAATTGCTTCGTAAAGTACTGTAGGGAATGTCCAGGAAGTAAATTTTGTTGCCTGTTTCTTCATGTAAAGCTATTAAACTGATCTCTGACAATAAGTGAACTCCAATAGTCAACATTTGGATCATAAGAAGAGTAGGTACATCTTTAAACTTACAATTTTATGAACTGTAATTGTTTATTTTATATTTCTCGTGGTTTAAAAACTAAACGAAATGATGACAATGTTAAACAATTTCGAGGATTTAATTGTGTATTGTGAAAACAGAGTCATTTCATGAAAAAAGAACGATCAGCTCCATTTACTAGCAAACTAGTTTTAGAAAAACTTTGTAAATTAATATCTTGTTAATATACAGGATTTTACCATACGCAATTAATTACAAAGTCTAAACTATTTGCATGTACTTATATCACATCTATCTGCAATGTTATGACTTTAAGTGTTCAGAAAAAATGTTGGGCAAATAAGTTTTTTCATCGATGCAATTGATCAATGTATTCTGCAAAATTACGAATTATACGGTAATATTTCTCCATCAGCTTTTATTTTGACTTGTGATTGAAAAACGAGATATTTTGTAATTTTTTTTTTACAGAACATAAATGCCAGGCACACTTTTTCCATATGGATACTGATTAACCCGAATAACTAATAGGCCGAAGAAAAAGATTAATGTGAATTCTACTAACAGAGATACAATATTCCGCGAGATGCAACGAGCGTAATTTATCCTCAGTGTGAAGACCGAGCTTTTGTAAAAATAAAATTCTTATCGGCTCAAGTAAGACGTTCTGAGTCAGCGGCCGCGGTCAATGAGAAAATTATAGGTATATACCGCGAGATAACGTATTTAACATGACGTCAACGTTTTAATTCGTATCCGCTATAAGATGATGCCAAAGAGGTTTCCGAACCTAGCGGATATATTTTTTAATTGCTCCTAAATAGTTCTATTTTTTTACAAAATAAAAAGTTTATCGATGATTCATTTGTACCGTGTTATGCAAATTCTTATTTATCAAAACCATATTTTTATTAATTTTGTTGATAATGACACGAAAAGATTATTTTGAGCAATATTTTTTATTGTAATAGTAAATTATACTTATAACTATTCCATTTAAAAGGTATTTATAGTGTATTAATTTAAATTTCATAAATGTCCAAGTCATCATTTAAATTAATAAAAAATGTTCATAACACGCAATGATTGAAAATCTATTCGTTACCGATTTTCTATTATTCATAACAGAATAATTAGCAAAAATCCGACGAATTCAACAGCAACCTTAACAGTCGCACTAAAAACTCTCTCCCCCTCTTTAAAATTACGCCAGCCATCCGTCGGTCGTAATTTCGAATTACAACCCAACCGATCCCCGCAAATCGAAACCCAGAAACATTTAGAAAATCACTCGAAAGCAATGCTCTCGGCACCCCGGACTTGAAAGCTCCCTTTGCCGGCATCTCCCTTCCGGGAAGGCCTCGAGACGACGAGGGGAAAAAAAGGCGGACGCGGGACCGGGTAAACGAAGCTCGCGCCGCGAGTGTACTTAAATCGCGATACCGAGCATGTCCAACTATGCAGATCACGGAGCGTGGTAACAGCTAGGCGGCGGCGGCGATTCCTGAAACAACCGTCGTTAAAGAGGAAGAGAGAAGGAGAGAGAGAGAGGCGAAAAGTCCGAATCGAGTGACAGCTGCCCGACGACGAGGAAAAGGAGCGACGCTACCGTGGATTAATGGTCATCGAGATCGACCCTGAGACGCGTACGAACCAGAGGATATCGCCATCAGGGGTCCCCTGAGCTTGGCTTAGTCTTTGTTCTGGTGAGGGGAGGCGGAAGAAGAGGAAATGACGATTGCGGTATTTAGTGAGACGGTTGGTTTGATGGGGTTGATTTTAGGGGTTTGTAAACTGTCAATAGTAAAAGATTGGTTAGTGATCGCTTTAATGCTCATAGTAGGGATTGTATTGCTCAGCTTTGATTTGTCCACATCGCAGGAATACCTTTTAATGCAAGGGATGAAATTACATAGAGGTTTATTGCATGTAGGTTTATCCTTGGAATATCGAATAGTTCTTTATCACTGATGCAACGATTCTTCAGATAATTTTCAGTCAGTTTAGGAAATTACCATGAATTGACAATCAACTAGAAACTGTTCGCCCATTCAAACGACAACTTGAAAAATGCCAACATTGCATAAAATATTCAATTTTGCAGACGATCAAGCCTGGTAACAATAAGACCCGTCGAAAAAATGCCTGGCAAAATAGGTAAATAAATAAAGAATTATGTAGTTTGTTGTGAATGAAATCGTATACTCGAGAGCAAACTCATTAACGGTAGTGCGTACCAAAAAAGGTAAAAGGCATTAAAATTATTCTTTGTGCACCGCCGGAAAACATATTTGTAAAGAAACGCATCGCACATTCATAAAGCAGGTAATCATAACAAATCCACGGAGTATAACAAACTAACTGTAAGCACACCTTGACTCAGAATTGGATCAGTTTTTCACTTTTTTTTCCCCCTCCTGATGCAGTGTGAATAATGCATATTTCATGAACCAGAAGACGCGGTCCGGTCAATATATAAATAAAATCAAACTGTAGCTCATTACTTTAGAAATCTTCATTATCAATAAATTTAAATTAAATTTGCAGTACTTAAACATTATTTTATTACGAAACGTACAGTTACGCGCAATTGGCTAATTAAAGTAGCAATAAATCGTCGAACTCGAAAGGAAAAAAAAAAGAGTAATAAATTATTTTTATTAAAGCCCATAGAATTAGCGATAAATAATCTTGCGCGGGCCGTTACTTGAAAATTGAAAGTATTATCTTTGGCACATCTGTTGTACTATGAACTATTATGTGAATTTATTGCTGAGATGTGCAGACACTAATTAAAGTATTTCACCGTGGACTAGTATTTATTTTACTTAATGTACAGTACAGTACGAGGAAACAATGTCAGTGTAATTGCAGTCGAAACTTATAAAAAAAGTGACAAAATATAAAGATAACAGGAAAGGAAAGAGTAAATAATAAAGCTAGTTATAATTTGTCTGATGCTCAGACTAATGAATCTCCTAATATTCACAATCTATCGTCATTAATTATTTTTCGTGTTAACAATATCGCAATAAAGGATTAATTAATCTCTGTTCCTTAATCTTAAATTTCATATCAAGTTACCATTGAAAAAATACAATTGTTTAAACAAATCCAAAATTAATGAAACTAAAAGTACAACCAGAATATGGATGATAATTATGTACATTCAAAAAAGATTTTTTTTAAATATTTTGATAATATAATCCTATTCGAAGATTTATACCAACTATAAACGTCACCTCCAATAACAAAAACTTATGGTTCGGTTTAAAAAAACAGCAAGTCTGCTGCCAAGTATACATTATCATCGTCGCGCAAAGCAACCACCGGTATATCGACTCATCGGGCCGGTTCAGAGGCTCGCTTGGCTGCCTCAGCTCGTCTAGCCGATAACATCGCTCGATTAGGCACTTTTTCGCCATTTATACCGGCCTGACAGTGTGAAGGCACGCGAAGCGCGCTTGTGCGTCTTCTCCTCCTTGCCTGCGTGTATCTACAGGTATACCCATTGGCCGACGAAGGTATGATTGGTTACGCTCCGAAGGCGCCTCGTTACACCCGCGGACAATGTTACCCGCTCATTTTTATAAGCTGCGTTTTATACGCGCCTGCTGCCCAATGGCGATTGTTGCATTATGGATCGTTCGAGGGTGGTGAGGATGCTCTTTTTTAAGGATTCCTTTTTTTTTATGGCTCGCGCATTCTGATGAGACTTGAGAGGCTATAAAGACTTATACACTGGTGGTGTTGTATCATTACATGATCTTTGAAAATCACTTTGTTTGCTTGGATAAACATTTTTTAATAACTGTTATACTACAAAGAGTAAGTGGTATGGAGTTAAACAATGTTGATAAATAAAGATGCTGTAGTTGCAGTCAGTGAAAGAATAATATACAGGGTGTTCCATTTGCAAATTGTGGAATATCTTTTCTGATCTTGACCTTTATGTTCAAGGTTATTTGATGGTCAACTTGATTAATTGTTTAAGTAAGGAGCTTTTACTTTCGACTGAAGACATAACAGCTGAGCCCCAGATGTCATTATAACGTAAAGGTCATTGAAAGGTCAAGTAAACTATACTGAAGAACATCAATAAAAATCATAGACAATTGCATTTATGTTGAAAGATGGTCATTCGTTTTTTGTTTTGTTTTATAAACTTAGAAAATTAGTTTAAAGAGAAAGCACTGAATGTGGATAATAACTAATTATATCACAAAGATGAAACTATCCAACCAGTCGATCCTAAAACAGACAATGACGAAAACTTCTCCCCCTCCCTTGTTATTTTTGATTCCCACGAGTTTAAGAGTGGACGACTTGGACGATGCTGCGCCTGCGATAAAATCGTCTTGGTATATGTATCTAAAGACCATCCGCACGACAAAGTCCTTCCCAGAAGCTGCGAGAGACGAGAAGGTCCCTGCTAATATCCGGCCCCCGTCGATTCTCCACTCGCGTGCTCGGCGACCTGTTCGACTGGTCTATTCCATCGCTCATAGAGACTGGACGGAGTGAAAAAAAGGTAAACAGAGAGCACAGGTGGAGGAGGTTGTGGCATGGACTCGTCTGGACTACTTTAGTGTGCATCGACAAGAAATACTTTGGAGAACGGAACAAATTAAATGATTTGAGAGCGAAAATATGTGGTGAGGCTATTTTCGAGATTAGGATTTAGTGCTTTATTTGTTAGCAAAAAAATATTGTAGATTGGGAGAGATGTGGAGTGTACATTTTATTTAGCTGTGAAATTGAATTCCGCGTGTGAGAATCGACGTCATAGTAATAAAGTTAGTCTGTTTATGAGAAAATTAAATGGTTATTCTTTTTCGATTGGAAATCGATTTCTTGCTGTTAACGACATTGCTTGTGAATCAGACTCACTGAAATCCGGTATTTTATTAAATACACGAAGTGCAACAAGGTATGGAGAATCACATACTTGTCATTCTTTTTTGTATCCAGATAATCAAAACATCAGCTTTTAAGTGATACTAAAATATATTTCTGAAAATGTATTTCAGCATTATTTTCAGCTTCAGTATCTAATTCCGCTTCAGCTTAAGCTTAGAAAAAACAGTATTTTATTAAGTGCGTTTATGAAGCTGTACTTCAGCTTCAGTTTCAGGTTCAGCTTCATAAAATAAGGATGTTGACCTATTAAATAAAGCTGAAGCTGAAACTGAAGTACACACACGTAATAAAATACTATTTTTCAGTGTAAACTGACTTTACAGTTATAAAAAATTTGAATTTCCATTCTTATTCAATCTTCAAATGATCGATCAATCACCATCCTAACCAAATGGACCATACCAACCATTCAAAAAGAAGAGCATTAATAGATCTGTCTTTCGGCCTGATTGAAAGACCAGGAAGTTACATCGCTCGCCCAGCGACCGATAGATAATACCACTTTAGCATTTCTCCAGGCATCCCCGGCGCAAAAGTAAACGCGTCAAAAAGCAAATCCCATTACTCGGCCGAGCCGTCCTCCAATTACCTGAAACACAAAGCTGGCCTGCCCGTGCGCAAGAAGCCGTGCGCATCCAGGACGAAAACAATTCCAATCCAGCAAAAAGCCCCGGCGGCGAGGTTGGCAACACTCGCGGGCCGAAAGAAAGACGGAAAATGCAAGAGGAAAAAAACCGCCCCTATGGGGGGGAGCGAACGAGAGGGAAATCCTGGGGAGGAATGCGCTAATGGTGAGAGCCGTTCTGCACTCCCCCCTTCCCCTTTCTCTGTATACTTACACTCCGTCGGCCGATTAGATTTTGCACCAAGCCTTCCCGACTTCCTCGAGCGGAGATTTTCATGGAGGGAGAAAAAAAGGACGGAGGAATATTAGCGTGGCGTGTGTGTGCGCGCGCGCATCGCGAGCTTCGAACTATCGTGTATACCACTCGCTGGCGGCGCGCTTCCGCGATGCTAATATCGGACGTGCTTTGAAGATTTACAGGGTTCTGACGGATTCTGGACGGGTGCAAGGGTTTCATTGGGCTTTTACCGGTTTACGATCTTTGAGGTGATTGATGATTTTTCATGGGTGGGTCGTAACGATCGTAGATAGAAAATTATAGATTGCTTTTTTACAATTGCGGGTACATGTGAAGTATCAAGGAACAGTACTTTTATATTTTTATCAGCACGTCACGCTAAAAACACAGACACGCGAAATAAAAAGGTTATCTGTCACAAAGAAGGGCGAAACGCCAGTCCAGTGTCTATTGTTAATACCATTTGAAGGTCAACGTTATTATTTACAGAGAAAACAAATTGTTTATTTTGTATTTTGAAAACGCGAAAAATTTTAGGTTCAGATATGCTTTTCCGTTTTTCATCGTGAGCATCAAAGGTTATATAAAGGTCAAAAACTGTTATGTATAAACCCAAATAAAAGGTCATGTCTCCAAGACCAGACCAGCATACTTATATATTTCTGGGGTCGTTGAATACGAATCCTACGTCAAAATAACCAGAAGATCCATAGACTTCTCCTCACCTCAGTGACCCTAAAAAATACTCAGAAAATAACAAATTTGACCTTGAAATGACTTCGAATCTGGGGTGATGAGGTCCAAATCCGACAATTTCTTTATTCTGTGAACTTGTGTATCTAATTATTATATAATTTCACTAGATTGACAGATGTAAATCTTCATCTAATCTTTTATGTAGATAAGTGTCATGTAGGTTACAAGAGTCACTTGAAACCCACGAAACATTATATGTATTTCAGGTGTAGTCCTTCAATTTTATCAGCTACGTGCCAGATAAGAAAATATGGCTTGTTTATGTTCTAAATTTTTATCTTAAAAAATAATAGCTCCAAGCAATTAATAATAGAAGTAATTAATTCGAACAAGGTTTATGATTGAAATTTACAAGTTAAATAGAATTCAGTATCGATGTAGCGAATGTCTCAATGAAAGTTTTTACTTGAGTACTCGGATGACGCGCTGTTTTCCTTTAATTGCCGCCACTGTCGCTCAACGAGTCCACTATGTCCGCATTTTCTTTCTAAGGTCAGTAAGGAGGAAAGTAGTCGCATTGTTCCCGCGACTGGGAAAGCATTTTCGTAAAGCTGCAGAACAACTTTACTCGTCCAGACTATCGTGTGTCGCATAAGAAAACAAGTACAACTATTTTCACATTTAACTATTTCGTCATACCTCTGATAAGATTTTTCCGAACCTTCCATTAACCGTAAATTTTTAACTTCAATTTGTAGATTGTTTGAGTGCCAATTTTTTCAACGGAATTAACAATCTACGTTAAAAGTTAATCATTCCAAAAGCTATAAAGTTGCTTGCAGCACGAAGCAACTGAAAACCAGAGTTACGTAGGAGAAACCAAAATGAAGCTTTTTAAGATCCCCTCAAAAAGAACGCAGAGCCGTGAAAGAAAAAAAAATCAACTTGGGAAGCAAAAGTTCAAAAGAAAGCAGTCGTTAAAGTATTCGCTCGGCGATGCGTGCAATTTGCGTGGTGTGTTCGCCCCGTTGCACTTCGAAAAAAAATTTACGCCCGCTCGTATTTTGCATGCAAACTGAAACTTTCCCAGCCCTGCTGAGTCCATCGACTGTAAAACAAGAAACGAAGCGAAAGACTCTTGCGACACGGCTATAAATTAGCACTTCCCGGTTCGATCTGAATGAGCACAAGGTCGACGATGATCCTCGCCGCGGTGCACAGAAAATAATCACGCAGTACAGCCAGCTAATGGTGGGTGCACTTGGGCCAAGTCCGAAAAAGACATAAAAGTCAAGGAGTGATGGAGGTTACGGCAGTGCGCAATTTGTCAGTGTCAAATTTTTAAGAAAGTCTCTCCTCCGTACTATACGTGCGCTTGCGCAATGATTCGGTAAGAAGGTTATGAACAATAACCTTCTAGTGTACAGTTTTTTAAATTCCAGTGTATACAGTTAGAATTCAACACACAAGATTGCCTTCTAAATTTGAAAGAGTGAAATTTCATTGAAAACTAGTGAATGAGAACTGAGAATCTGGTTCTAGTTCACTAATTTTTAGTGAGTTTTTTAGGGTGAACCTAAATCGAAACCTAAACAAAAGACTACCACATGTATGGTACCTTAGGTTGCAGATTGAAGGTTACTGTTACATTATTGTACCTTAGGTTCCAACAAAGAACTTATCTCATATATTAGTATAACCTTAGGTTACAGCTAAACGGTTAATATAACTCGATCATAGGTATCTCAGGTTGCAATCAATAAGATTACTACATGCACGGTGCCTACTTATTTTATGGAAATAGGAAAAAGTAAAAATTTTATTCTCATTTGTTTATATACTAAATACTAAATAGCTTTTGAGTAAATAACTTTCAGATAATGTGAGTAATGATTGAATGCATTTCTTCTATTTAAAAGGTAAGAAATTCACGTCAAAAAAGAAATCAGATTATTAATAATTTAATATCTCCGTAGCACATTCGTTGCAGTCTCCACAACTAATTAAATGCACCGAAGAAAAAGGAAATGTCGACAGCAATAATTGATAGGAGTGAATCGGTCCAAAAGAATTACTCAAAAAACAGTAGATGTGACTCAAGAAGAAGCAACAGGTATAATTAATTATTTTCGCAAAAACCAGTAAATCATCTTTCCCACCAAGTAAAAGAAAATTTCACAAAATCTCAACGCCTCGTAAAACCATCCATCAAAATCATCCGAGAAAGAACATCTCCGATCAAGTTTCGCGCATTAAAAAAAAGTAGGGGGATAACAGCGAAGGAATCGGTTAGATACCTATAGAGAGCCGAGAGCCTCTCATCTCCCGCAACAAAGGCGGGCGCCTCAGAGCGAAGCGAATCTCAGGCTCCCGGGGCCGTTTAGGAGGCCAAAAGAGAGCAAAATCATTGCCATTAGAGGCAGCGGCGGCACGGCATATTCCGTTTCATCTGGCCCCGGCGCTGCTGCGGGGCAGCTCCGGAGCATGACCCGGGGAGGCGGCGGCCTTCGCCGGCACGGCAGAAAAAGACTCGCGGAGATGCGCCGCCGGCGGCGCAGGCTGCCGAGTGCAAAGATCCCTCAAGGCCGATCGAGGCCCTCTCCTCTCCTCTACCCGGCCTTGCGACGCCGATGCGCTACGCGGGCCCTATATGTGCTCGCGAGCTGCACACCTATATGGCCGGGATGCGGGAGCCCATAACTTAAGCATTGCCAACCCGCCGCGAGGAGACTACTCGCACGTATACACTTATCTACGGGTAAGATGCTGCGAATCTTGGCTACTTGTTGCCGAGCACGGCTGAGGGTTTGGGTTGCTTCAGATGAGGATTTTTGTTTTGAATTGTTGTTTTTTTGAAGGGCGGTTGAATAATCTTGGAAATTTCTGTGATTTTTTATATTCATAATTTTCAGAGACATAAACATCTTTGATTATTTGAATAATCAAATGGTAATATTACGAATCCTCTCTTAAAAAGGGATGGCAGGATGTTGTGAAGTATTTTAAAACGCGATTTGATTGGACCATGGGCATATCCTGTTAAATGGCACTTAAAAATCTATCCTCAAAAATGGTAAACACGAATTTAAAAAAAGGACGCGCGAAGCGCGTTGTATTTTGCTAGTTGACATAAATTTTTTGTTTTAACTTTGGTGCTATTTAACGGGATATTCATCATTTAATAGTAAATGTAATAGTACACGTAATAATGTACCTAGCCCTGTATAATAAGAAAGTGTCGCAGATCACATGTAAAGCGAGGCGAAGCCGAGGTAGACAAACATGTGATCTGAGGCTTTCTTATTATACAGGGCTAGGTATGTGTACTATTTTTCTGCTCGACGGTGCCGAAAAGCACCAACTTCCGCTCACGCAGCGGCCGGGAGGCTGCGCTTTCCGGCCGGAGGGTAGAAAATTCAAATACAATTCCTCTTTTAATAAAGTGATGACCGGATGTTTGTGGATCAATATGCGGTTAGGCGCCGAAATCGTCTTTTAAAGAAGTGATGACCGGATGTTTGTGGATCAATATTCAGTTTGGCGCCGAAATTCAAAATTTCTTAACCTCAAAAATGAGTCATGAATAAATAAATAATAATAAATAACAATGAATAAATAATCAAATGAATAAATAGCAGAAAGGGAAACGAGAGCGCGTAAAGCGCGTTGAATTTTACTAGTATACATAAAAAGAAACCTAAAATAACCAAAAATTCCAGGTTTTTCATTAGTCAAGAACAGACGGAAGTAGGTGACGCGCGTGGCAGTTTGGCCATTTAACTTTGTTTACAGCTGAAGCTTCCTCGAGTACTAAACATAACAGAAGATCAATTGGCCGCGTGTGAGTACACGATTGTCTCGTAACTTATTCCCTTACAAGCAAAGTAGTATAAGTCATTCCTTAAAAGGTTCGCAAATGCACCCTGACAAGAAGGCGTTTGAAAGGATAGTAACGCACAAACGCAAACGTTATTATCATCCACTAAAAACACACGCTATCTCCAAAGCGCCTATAAGTGCAGAAACGCCGAGCAAAGTGCCGATTTGACCGTTAAGAGGGTCAACCGAACTGCAACCGTCTTTTCGCCGGGCGCCTTTCATTGTAAACCCCTGGCGAGCGGACGTTTTTATTGGCTCCTTAATTTCCGCGAGTGCATGCGCGCGCATAATTCTACCGCGAGGCGCGTTCACGTATGCGCGTGCGCAACCCGGCGTCTAAAGCAATTCACGAGCCGCGCTGCTTAATCCCCGCAGATGGGATGCGCTGGCGCTTCAAACGCACCGATACCCCGCGGTGTACCGTTTTTCCCTCACCGGCACGAGCAGCGCTAAATAATAACAACGAAGGACCGCTTCGTTTTTTTACTTGTATATATATATTCTACAAGGTGTGCTCTCGCACGCGAAATTACAGCGTTGTTACCTGCAATCCTAGGAATTCATCGTGGTATTTATTGTTGTAACCTTTTTTTCAGCTGGCGATGGAAGAAGCGTTTCTCTTTTGTGGAAGGCAATGAAATTATTAATGAGCGCTCGAGAAAGAATGTGACGAGCGAGGCGAGGATTCCTACACCTTGTATATAAGGTTAAATGTGTGTTTGCATGCAGAAATAAATTCTTTAGTTGTAATTTGAAGGAATATAATTTGTAATAAAAGTGTAAAATTCTATTACACGAGGTAGAATGACTTGTGGTGGCTACTGAAAAATGTTAGGTAGGCTTCTTTAGTAGGAGTGTGATTGTTATGACCAAATGTAATGTTTACAACTCTGTAACCTTGAAATCACAACTTTGATATGACTCTTGGGGATAGTCATTGTTTTGACTAATTATGCACCGAGGGGCTGCGCACTTCGGAATCCTTAAAAGATTTGCAAAGGATTTCCAGGGATTTCCAAAGATTCCAAAGATTTTCAAAGATTTCCAAAGGTTCAGAGATTTCCAGGGATTTCCAAAGGTTCGGAGATTTCCAGAGATTTGTAAAGATTTCCAGGGATTTCCTGGGATTTCTTAGGATTTCTAAAGATTTCCATGGAATAATCTTTGGAAATCTTTGGAAATATCTGAGAATCTTTGAAAATCTTTGGAAATCTCTGAGAATCTTTGAAAATCTTTGGAAATCTCTGAGAATCTTTGAAAATCTTTGGAAATCTCTGAGAATCTTTGAAA
>JAWWEN010017905.1:0-15147 GCA_035582955.1 Sycophila texana | reverse complement strand
ATCTTTGGAAATCTCTGAGAATCATTGGAAATCTCTTGAAATCCCTGAAAATCCCTGGAAATCTTTCGATTTCCAAAGATTTTCAAAGATTTTCAGGGATTTCCAGAGATTTCCAATGATTTCTAAAGATTCCAAAATGAAGATTTCTCGAAGTGCGCAGCCCCTCGTTCTGCACCAGTAGAGCCTCCATCGTTGAGTGTAATTCCCTAACTTTCCGAATTTTTGCAAAAACAATTGTTAATCTTCGGCATTCTTCTTTGGTTTTAATGCATAATGCATTCCCAATCCAAGTCTCGAAATTTTTCCCCTCAACATAGTTACATAATTATCCCAACTATACCATAATTGAACTATTCGAAGCATTCAAAACAAAAGTACCGCTACCTTTACAACTTACCCCACACGTGTTCCTCTCTCAGGCGTGAATCGCATACGCATAGTGTGAATTCGTCGCGTAAGCGAGGCACGCGAAAAATCCTCGCACCTCATACCTGATGCGAAGACTTACGCGAGTTGCTCGGTGGTCGGGGGTTCCCCCTTTTCTGCTCTCCCTCTCTCTCGTGAGATGCACGCTCCCGCGCAATTAGCGTCACTCATCGTTGACTACGAAAGTGCAGCGCGGTTTTTCCCCTCGAGATTGTTTTCTTGACTGTAGAGGTCGGACGCAGAAAAGGGAACTCGCAGTGGCGTCGGGAGATCTACTCATTTCCGCGGAACCATCTGTCTAATATCTTTGAAATTCTTCCATGAATGTGTAATTTTAATTAATTTATAGCTGCAAGAGTTTCTTAGAAAATTGATTAACATCCTAGGAAATTATACTGTATTTTAGGTAAACATTGCAAGAGGCTGTTGCACCTTTTTTTAGATATAGTAATAGCTAAACTTGTAGTGTGATTCATCGTATCAGGAGGCGCGGTAGCGCCTCGAGGCAAGTTTAAGTTCGACGGAATAAATTGAGCTTTGATACAAAATCAGTTTTTAAAACTTAAAAATAAGAGTGATTCATGTACTAATGAGACATTATTATATGCTCGTCCTTTATCTATAACTATAGTATAGACTCGGGGATTTACCACAGCTTCTGCGAATTGCGTTTTTATATCTCCAGAGGAATAACGACCATACAATACATTAATTATCAAAAACAAAGTGACTTTTAGAACGGAGCCTCTACCATGTCTTTGTTTTTGGAGTTTTTGAGAGAGCGAATTCGATGTTAATTGAACTCCTCATTTGGTTCTAGGTCATTGAAGGTTGCTCTTGTTATTTAGACACGAAATATAAATTGATGGTTCCCCATATGTTTTTGAAATAGCGTGCGTGAACAGATTTGCTTCCAGTGCATTAATATTCCTAAAAAATATCGGATAAACAAATTTGACCTTGAAATGATCTTGACCTTGACATGAGGTGGCCTAAAGGATAATATACCTGTTGGATTGTTTGAGTCTTATTTAAAATACTCTATACAAAAACCACTCGGCAAAGAGCAATTGTACGTTTATAGAACGAAAGAAAGCTTTGTGTTTTTCTATTATTGATGACATTCTACGGCTCAGTCGCCCAGAGGCAGCCCAAAAGACTAAACGCCCTTCTCAGACGTGTAGCGTCAAATAAGAGTCTCTTATGGTTTTGCAATTAGTAAATTATTTGTTTTATTAATACCCATACCGATTTCGTTTATCTATAGCGAGCAGAAATAAAAACAAACTGCAGTGGCATTTTTGTAGCTGAAAATTCTTTTTTAAGTGTTTTTATCTTTGTAAAAAATTATTTTTTATCTGTTTCATCCTTATCATACAATTTAAAGTAATATTTCTTATTTTATTATTCTCAGAAACCCCTCATTCTTAACTTAATTAGTGTGATCGTTAAAAAAAGCGCTTCACGGGCACCACCTTGTACTAAATTTCACGCACTTGCTTTTTCTCGCCTTACTCCCTTTGTCTCGCAGAAAAAAAAAACCGTTTTCTAATAAATAGTAATCAGCAATCCGAGTAAGGTACGAGATAACAACTGGCGGTGGTGGGAGAGTCGCTGCCGATTAGAGCAACGTTGTCGAGAGCGCGGACACGAGACGCAGTGCAGCACGACGACTGCTCGATGTTCCCCGACGGAGTGCACGAATGCCGATCGATCGTTCCGGCTTATTTCACGCTAGGTGTTATCTGTATTGATGGTCGAATGATTGCATCTGCGTGATCTGTGACTGAGTGTACCGTCAGCGCTGTTTCCGGACTTCGACGGACGTGATTACCGTAAGTGCGTGCACGGTTCTTTCGGCGATTAAAAAAATTTTTTATGACTAGTTTTGTTATAAGCGAGAAAAATGATAAAATTATTGATGGGTTTCAAAATATTAATTTAATGTAGAAGAGTAGTATAGCATTGCATTGATTAATATGTATGAATATATGTGTACATCAAAGAAGTGCATAAAATTGATAAACTGTTTATAACGTAGTATAAAAATACTTTTTAATTGATCAAGAAGCTTACAGAATTAATTGCAAATATGTCATAACAGTTATACAAATATACAAATCACAATTAGTCATAATCGTAATTAACAATACGCGCGATAAAAATGTCTGGCTCAATAGACACAAGAGAAATGTTTACACAATGAGATACAAACATTAATTACAAATTGTATTATTTGCAACTTTTAAAATTTTAATTTCACTTTTCAAGTGCTCCAATCGCGATTACAATACTAATTACCAAAAAATAGTTTAATTTCATTACTTCTTATCTGGTCAAAAGAAAAGCTCGCTAAAATTTCACGATTGCAGATAAAATAATTGTGTTATCTCATAATACATACTGGTTAAAATACCACCGGATGGTAAAAAAAAGAAACCATTCCCGTGAATCAAGGAACTTTTTCCTTATATGAATCACGGGTAGTTCCTCTTTCAGTCGATGAGATAAACTCGTGAGTTTCTTGTGAATCGACTCAGTCGCATTTCGTCCGGGGCTTATGCAGCATCGCTTATTCAGTGGGTAATACTCGTCAGCTTGTCATAAGCAGGGCACGCGACTCCTTCGAATTCGACTATGTGCAGTTTTAGTATAGAAGAGTTGCCTGCACTAAACCGATGTTACTACGGAGGATTTCTGTTGGAGATAATCGATTGTGTGTTAGCAATTGTAATGTGTATTCTTTTGATTGCTTTTTTTAAAAAGTTATAATATTTTAGTATTTTAAGTTTTGTGCCAAGTCAACGTGACCTTTAGTCTTGTGAATTTGAAAATAAGAAGAACATTTTATAATTAGGATGTCTTTATTGTTTCTTGCATTTTTTGTGTGTATACTAAACTTGATATTTAAGAGTTGATAAGTTGGTCGTATCAAGTAAAAATATTTATAATAGAGACGATAAAGAAATGTACGTTTTCAGAAGCAGTAATGGATGAAAAATCCTTTGCAATTTCAAAACAAGCAGATGATCTTTTGGCTCGACTTGAAGGTGACGATTTAATAAACGCAATGGAAAGTCATAGTACACCCAGTAGTAGCAACGCTGACAGTACATCGACTACCTCAACGCAGCAGGCTAATATTGCCGTTACATCGCAGGAGGGTGGCTTACTAGGAACGATACCAGAAGACAGTATATCTGTTACAACTCATCAGGATGACGACGGCCCTCTTATCGATATAGACGATGAAAGCGATAGACGTTCACTGCATCCAGATGACGATGCAATTCGAGCATCATTGGAAGCATCCACCGTTCCTATAGACACGTACTTTTCTGATGAAAGAATTCGGATACCTGATGTAGAGGATGTAAGTTCCTAAATGTAATTTACAACTGTTAGAGAGAGAGAGAGAGAGAGAGAGAAAGAGAGTAATAACTCAATGTCAGTCAGTTTAATATACATTTGCTTTTGGCTTTTAGAAATTTTTTAGTTTTAGAAAATTGATGGCATTTACTGGACCAGGTTTTCTTATGTCCATAGCGTTTTTAGACCCTGGTAATGTAGAATCTGACTTACAAGCTGGTACTATTGCAAGGTATAAGGTAAATAGCATAAATAAAAAAATTTTCACACAAAAATTGTGTAGATTTCATGAGACTTTTTGTATTTCAGTTATTATGGGTATTGCTAAGTGCAACTGTTCTTGGACTGGTCATGCAGAGGCTCAGCGCGAGATTGGGTGTCGTAACTGGAATGCATTTGGCCGAAGTGTGTTACAGACAATTTAAGAAAGGTCCCAGATTGATTCTGTGGATCATGATCGAAATTGCCATAATTGGCAGCGATATGCAGGAGGTGATAGGCACTGCCATAGCTCTTTACCTCTTGTCAAGCAAAGCGTAAGAGCAAATTTTTTTGCCTTTTGATTGTGTCTTCCATTAGAATAATATCTTTTTTTTTCAAATCACAGATTACCAATATGGGCAGGAGTTTTAATTACGATTTTAGACACGTTTACATTCTTGTTTCTGGACAAGTATGGCCTACGTAAGTTGGAGTTACTTTTCGGATTTTTCATAACTGTAATGGCTGTGACGTTTGGATATGAGGTAATAAATTAATTGTGCACTATAAAAAAATTTATAAACAGAATAACGGACAGCTTTATTTGTACAGTATGTAGTGTCGGCGCCACCGCAAGGTGAAATTATGAAAGGATTGTTTATACCCTGGTGTGCCAACTGTGATAGAGCCGCTTTGTTACAAGCTGTGGGGATCATAGGAGCTAATATACAACCGCACAATTTATATCTTCATAGTGCACTAGTCAAAGTAATTAGAGACCCGTATAATAAAATTTAAAAACTAACGGCTAACACATGTTCTAGCTCTAAAGCTTGTTTATCTGTCCTTTTTATAGTCTCGAGACATTAATCGACGAGAACCAAAGAAAGTCAAAGAAGCAAATATGTACTTCTTCACGGAAGCTGCAATAGCATTGTTCATCTCATTTTTAATAAACTTGTTTGTAATGTCTGTCTTTGCTTATGGTTTATTTGACAAGAAGAACTCTGACGTGGTAAGGAAAATCGTATTTGATCCCATAAAACTTTTTATTTATTAAAAAAGTATGAAAATGACTCAGTACTTTGATTTTAGTATGAAATATGCGCACAGAATAATTTTACCATTGGAACTGCAACTTTCAAAGTGAGTACACCAGAATCCGTAACACATTCAAACCTAATTCCCATCTCATGTATGCAAATCATTAATAGAAATCAATTTTTGTAGAATGACAGCAAAATGTTACAAGCCGACCTCTACAATGGTGGAGTCTTCCTAGGCTGTAAGTTTGGCTTCGCAGCCATGATAATTTGGGCAATTGGCCTGTTGGCTGCTGGTCAATCCTCAACAATGACGGGCACTTACGCTGGTCAATTCGCGATGGAAGGCTTTTTGAATCTTCAATGGCCCCGCTGGAAGAGAGTCTTGTTGACTCGTTCCGTTGCCATTGTGCCTACATTTATAGTGGCATTCTATACCACTATTGACAAGATGACAGCCATGAATGATTTTCTGAATGTTGTCATGAGTCTGCAACTGCCTTTTGCAGCTCTGCCGACTATTGCATTTACTAGCAATGTTTACATCATGGGAGATTTCAAAAACGGAATGTTCGTATATTTCCATTTGAGCAGCTTTTATTAATTGATCAGAAATGTTAGAGATAATTTTTATTAATATTTTCTAGATTCAACAATATCCTTACCACTGCCTTATCACTTTTTGTGATTGTGATAAATCTGTACTTGGTTTCTCTAATGGTTCAAGATACCGTCCAAAGCGATTCAGCTCACAGCCAAATCATAATAGCATTTGTAGCAATAATAGCTATTTTCTATGTTCTACTTTGCCTGTACCTCCTTATCTATTTGGCTATAGGCATGGGAGCAACGAGGCTGAAGTCGTTTAAGGTATTCTATTTTAATTCTTATACAGTTGGTTGGAAATAATTGTATATGATATCGATGTTTAATTTTAACTTTCCGTAGGTTATTGCTAAGTATGTTGGTGGTCCTGTTGAAAGAAGTCTAGGAATAGAGCATGAAAATGACCACATGGAATAGTTCTATATCGGCTAAGTTACATAATAATTTTTTTTACTTTTTTATACTATTCTTCAAATAAAGGTTGTATACTCAAATAAAGGATACTGGTATACAGCATTCAGACACAATCTTTCGTGAATTCAGAACGTTTTCCCTACCATTTCCCTGATACCTATCTACCAATAAATTCCCTTGGCTTTTTCTACATGGGTTATTCCTCGCGATTATTTATTTAATTTAAAAAAACATGTCATCCAATCAGTAAGCTTGCTAAATGCTTATCCAACCTTCTACTGTCTCATAATCCTTGGCAACGTTCCTGTACCACCACAGAATAAGGAGAACACAAGCAACACGGAAATAGTTCAATTATACGTTTATACATTATGCAATACCTCTAATACATTTCTGCATATAATCATACGAATCTAAATAAATTACCTCTCCATCCTTACAATAACAATTATACTTCGCTGAATTCCCGGGCACTCGACCACGCGATAGAATCTTATCGACATTTCGCCGGCGATCTTCGAGGCAGTCGCACAAATTCCGCCTGGCAGGAAATCAGTTTGCGCGGCGCGTGTTCGTCGAAAAGGGCATGTAGACAGGAAGTAACGGAGGCTCCGATCCGACGCTACACACACGGGTTAAGGACGCCGCGCGGCGAACGGCACGCCGTTGATTTACATCTACGTGCATCCTCTCGGTTTCGCTATAAGGTGACGGTGCCGACGCGTCTCCCATGAAATATTAATGGCCGCCGGCCGCGGGTAATAACCATCGACGTCCCTCGCCTTGACGCCCGCCCGAGCCTCGGTCGGCTGAATTTATGAATCTATATAAAGGACCCGAGCGCGGAGCCACGATGGACATGTTGTGCGCGCCAAACGCACGCCGAGAAATTCAATCGCGCCCTGCCCGAGGTCGAGCGACCATCCTTTTGTCGACGATTTAGAGGTCGGAGTTTTAAGGCCTCTTTAATAAGCTGCATCAATCTATCATCAGTTCCATTAATTCGTACTATAAATATATCCTTTTAATTCATTAAAAAGGTCATGTGGCCGTTGAAAATCATCCAATTACAATGGCTAATGTAGTATAACTACTGGTAAATTTTTAAAGAGCTGATTTTTAAAGCCAATTGATAAACTATTGATGATAAACTATTTAATAGCTTGGAGAATGACTAATTAAAAAATTTAAATAAAAAATATGGATACTTATAAAAAGGATTTAGTTGTATAAAAGAAATAAAAGGTAGTGGATTGATAAATAGAAATGTCATACGTGCACGTATAAAGTAAAATGTCTCAATGTGAAGTACAAGTTCACTGATTTGAATTTATTTGTATCATATAAAGTGCGAAGTGTCTGTATGTATGATTATTTTATGACATTCCTTGAATATATTATTTACATAATAAATTATGTAAATTGTTTTTTTCTCATGATTTTTAATATTTAATATTAGTTGGTCTTTTTCGCAAAGATAATTAATCCCAAGACAAAATAAATGATATCATATTTATTAGCAACTATGTTAAAATGTTGATCAATTTTATGTAATTTGATGAACGGTTGGCGACTATTTCTACCAGGGATAATTTTGTTAAAAATCTTTCCTGGAGGCTGGAAAAATGGGGGCAAAACGTCTTTCAATTATTTTACGACCATTTTTTTTACGCGGATAAGTATCGCAAAATACCACCAGTTTAAAACTAAGTGCAGTAATAACTTCTGCCCTGAAACTGGTTTCCGATCCTAAAAATATCATCGCGTAAGTTATATTTAGTTAAATAGCTTTAAATTTATTTCCACTCCGTCAGTAATAATATCGAGCTTTGCTGATTCTCTTAACTATATTCTAAAATTCTTGTTGAATTTAAAGTAGAGAATTTACAATTTAATTACCAACACATGAATAAAAAATTGTTATTAAAATTGTTTTTACTTATTTACGATAATAATACAGAAAACCCCTTAATCCTTTAACGACCAGATCAAACATACAGTTAGTTGATTCCATTTAGGACAAATTTTTTAAGATATTATTTTTTTTAGCTTGAATATTTAAAATCTTACTAACATAGAGTCACGATGG
This sequence comes from Sycophila texana, assembly GCA_035582955.1. Lineage (NCBI taxonomy): Eukaryota > Metazoa > Arthropoda > Insecta > Hymenoptera > Eurytomidae > Sycophila > Sycophila texana. Next base: position 6,999 of record JAWWEN010017905.1, on the reverse strand, counting down.
CACCAAACGCTAAGGTAATGAAGCCATAGTCATCTGAGAGGACACAGTCGCTTATGAAAGCAGAAGTGCAACTCGTCAGATTTGAACATACGAGGCGCGACCGCGAGGTAAGATGGTCTTTACGACGAAATTGTATATAAAATCACGGCGTTAACGCACCGTCTCCATCGCTGTGTCAAATGAAACGTCCGCTGGCGGGAAAAGCTGCGGAGTGATGATTATACGGCCAAGTTGGCCGACAGTTACGGCGATTGCCCCTCGCGGAGGTATACACGTAGGAAGAACCGCGGGGAGGAAGGGTCGCCGAGTGAGAGGAGGAAGGCGGACGGATGGAAGTGCCGAGACAAAGGAGGAAACTGCCTTTAAAGAACGGGAACGTTTGTTGACAAAGGCAGATTATTACGGTACGAGGAGAATTTCTGCGTTAGCTCGCTCCTTAGAGTTAGCTACGACAACTTAAACTTACCGTTTCTGATTGTTTTTTTTTTGTACACATTCGTTTGGATTCATCGATGAGCAAATAGTTTTTCAAACACGACGTTTAATATTTTCTTAGTATTTTCTGAATATATTTTTTATTATAATAATTGTAGAAGAATTGAAGAAGAAAAAGAAACAATACTGCAGTGAATTTGGTAAGTGTTATGATTCCCTGGTTCTGGTTTCAATCACGATAGTAAAGATTCTGTTATCTGATTATGTGATGTTGTACTCGAGGAACTCAATGAAGAATTAAATAAGACTGATTCTTGGTCGTTAAGCGCAGAGAAATCCTTTCTGACCTACAGATATTTAACCACAGCTTCAAGGTGGGATGATTTCGATGGTGATTAGCTGATTGAAGTAGGTCAAAGACAAGGTCTGGAACTATAATTGGTTTCATCGTTTGCTATGCTTAGTTAAAAGAATTTAAAACAATTTCGACGATGTTCAATATTATAACAGAAATATAATTAGTGTTTGATAAGGATAACGAACAAGTTATCGAAACGTTTCACATCTACTAATTTACAACACATTGTTCTCATTATCATCGATACAAACCTCCTTCGAAAGCTTTACCAAGTTGTTAAAGAATTTTTTGAAAGGATGACTTAACTTCCAGTCTTGTTGATTGAATATCTAACGATGGTTGAGGCGAAGATGGTTCTATGTCAGAAAGTGGTTCCAAAAAGGTACTAATAAACTCTAAAGCTACTAAAGAATTCTAAACGAAGCAGGTATTAATTTAACAAACTTCAGGAAAAGAAAGTTTTTATCTTAATTTTGTTTACTAGAAGTAAAACATCCAGGCAGTTGAAACTGCAAGGCCATTAAGCATAAATTGAGGAGTATCTTTCTTCACATCTAAAGAAGAATCTTGATTTGAAAGAATTAATTGTTATTAGCACCGAAAAGTAATGTTTTTGCAATTAAAACTTTTTGCCGCGTACGAGAATTCGGTAAATTCGCAAGCACCGCACGGGGGTACTTAAGATTTTCGCATATCTCAAAACATAATCGTTTATGCAGTAGGCATAAATTAACTTGGCATGTATCATTCATCGCAAATGCGATGTCACGACAGATAACCGCAAAGAAACTTAAGAAAAATCGCGACGGCATTTCTTGCGGAATTTTTGTATGTCAAATTTTCATAAAGCAGCGTTAGTCCTGATGGTAATGAAACCTAACGACTCTCCAGTGTTCTTTGCAGCCTCATCGCATTTTGCAAAAATTTCTCCAATGTTTTTTTCCGAATAAATCTAGCCGCGTCATCCTTATGACAACAATAAGACAATACGAGAAAAACCCGATCTACAAGTCACAATCTCCATGAATCTGCATCTCTAACAACTCGGTATCTCTCATCTATTGTACGAACTCCTTCGACGTCGCTCCAAAAACAAGTGGAACAAAACCGTAGTCGCGGAACAATAGTGCGTTATCAGCGAAGAGTCCAGCCTGCGGAGAAAAAGATGCGCAGCTCGGGCAGGTGAAATCGTGCGCAAAAAGGTAGCGAAGCGTCGGTAAGTACCTATAACGGCGAAGGAAGAGGGAGAGAAACAAGGAGCGTCGGCCTGTAGCGGGAGATTTGAATCTCGCCGCGAGACATTCCTGCGTCTCTAATCTGCTCGTCGTCGTCGCAATTGCGCTGCGAATCGGCCTCACTTCCGGATTGTTCAGACGTGTCTTCGAGTGTCTCGAGGGGGTATTAGAACCACAAAAGGTTGGGTCTTTTGCATGCCGAGATTTTACTGGTGACTATTTACCTGACTGACGTGCTTATGGGAGTTCCGTACCTGACCTTTGCGTGATATTTTCGTTTTTTTCGAGAGGAACAAGTATATTTTACAATAAATTCATTTAAAACCCTAGTAGAAAATAAACCAATCAAAATGGCATATTCACCCATAGTTGGCAAACGAATTTTAAGTTAGGCTATAGCACACGTATTATTGAGAGATGTGTATTATACACGATGTATCTTACAACTTAACCTCAAAATTCAGTAAAAGTGCAAGATTTAATTGTTTACTTACAAGAAAAATTATACAATTTTGGACATGCTTTATCTTTTTAACAATAATATAATACAATAGTACACCTTAGGTTCGTTGGTCCAGCGGCTTGTGGAACGGTTGCCCAAACTTTCGTATAATTGGCCCGCCTATGTTGAATGGCTAATGAATGTTTCTACCAGGGAAGTGAATTACATAAATTGTCTATTACTGTTACAATAAAAAACTTTTTTTTTTCTAACTAAACATACAAAAAAATAGAACCTAAGGTATTCGTTTTTGCAATTAAAATGAAGAATGTAAGGAAGATCGGAGCAATCTGAGTCGAGCATCAGTTATGAAATTAGTAAAAATATTAATTCTTCAAAAGTCTGATGTCATGAAACATATTATTGTACCTAAAAACCTAAATACTACTAGATCGTTTAAGTATCTTAGATAGCAATGATTTTTGAAGATCGATAATCCATCTTCCATCACCGTCATTTCCCATCAAAATATAAGAAAACACACGTAGCATGACGTAACCTCCCAGTCGGAATCGGAACACCGAAGCGTCCAAGAAATCGGCGCAGCGAAGTATTCCATGCAAGCCTTTGAGTTTCTGCTCGACTGGATTCGAATTCTCCGGCTGAATGGCATACGCGCACGATCACGCTCCGATCAAAGTCCCGGCTTCTAACGGTCCCTCTCCCCTCTTTAAAGCATCTCGTCGATTTTTTTATTCCCTGCGATCGGCAAGCTCGCCGATTTTCCTATCCTTTCCGTCTCTCTCCACGCTCTTCCTTTTAAGCTGCAGCTTCGAATCGGCATTCGGCGCTGCATGCAGCTCGCGTTCTTTCCATTTTGCCCGGGAAATAGGGATCGATTTGAAAGCCTATTTATTAAGAGGCTCCTGTTAGTCCTTATCGGTCGCGCAGCTGCGTAAGTACGCGCGACCCATTAGAGGCTCGAATTTACGGCGTCCGTTATACATGCGGTCCGCGCTGCACAAACGTCCCGGCCTGCCAGCCTTGGTAATGTTACCCTCGATAAGGTTGCATATCTTAATAAGGAGGCGGTCGTATTATTACGTACGCGATTATTTATCGGAGAGTGAGGGCGAATTTTATTTTTCCGCGGTTAAAAATAACTTTTAACACTCGATTGAGGCAAATGGATGTAAGGGGGGGTGAGATTTTCATCGGGGAGGAGAAAAAAAGGGAGGAAGATTACATGCTGCGATAAGACGAACTGGTTCCGAGGCTGCCGCAGTATATAACTCCTAGAGTAGTCTATTAATCAATACTTTTTTGCCGCGCTCGAATCAATTAATCAAGATACACGAACCTGTATTGCGTGCAATTAAAGCAGCGACAATTAAAATTCAGAGGGGATTTTTTTTTTTTTCATACAAATTATTGTTTAAAAATTTTACGAATTGTCGTACAATTAAATCTACTAAAAATAATTCTATGAGTGAATTATTTGGTTCAAACGCTAAACTATTCTGTTTAACTTAATGGGAATTGCTTATGTAATTTTTTTTCTGGTTAATAAATTCAATTGAATTCAAAAGAGACATCAAATATCGACCGTGATTAAAATACAAGCAGTAAATTTTTTTAAAGAAAGCAAAAGTATCAAAGGAAATTCAAAGCCTTCCGCCAGCAACACATTTTTCGAGCATTCCTATACATATTAAAACAAAAAGGGAAGAAGCTGCATTCGATCGTAGCACCAGGAATACCAGGAAACGCCATTAAAAGAAGCTTTATCAAAGCGCTTATTTTTAACAAAAAAAATACAATTTCTCGCGAATGCCTGCCGAGCGCGCGGTTAACGGCAACGATTTTTCAACGGTACACTAATCCGACTGAATAATCGCCATAAGCACCGCCTACAGCTGGTCGCGTCTCTCCTCGCGTCATGGGAGATCACAGCGAAATCCATGAGTTTGCGGGTACCGCGCATAATTAAACAATTAACGCCTTGGCGGCCCATTGAATTCGCGCCGTTTCGCGGACGATTCGATGGGATCGGCGAGGATTATGAGGCGCGTGCGAGGGAAAAAACGTCTGCCTCGCGAAGATCTTGATAAGCGAAAGGCGGAGTCTACGGGCGATCGTTGCGTAGGGACAATTGGAGATCGAGGAGTCGGAAGAGGCTTTTCTTCCTTTCGCGGGGTGCGCCTACAGGAAGCAAATGCACGAGGTGAATTAATTGGAATGAAAGAATTGATGGTGTGAAGGAGAAGCTTCATTTTGATGATGGGATGAAGGAAAAGATATCATCATGTCTAGTTGTTACAGTAGAGGATTTATGTGATGTGTATGATCTTTAAATGTTTATTATACCTTGTCTGTGTAATTTAAACATTAATTAATGTAGTGTATGTAGACGGTTGTGTGAACCAGTAAGTTCACTAAAGAAGATGACGTTTACCCAACTTCCTCAACATAGAATATCTTTCAAAAGTTTCTTTTGGAAACTTATTTCTGTGTTCATAAAGAATTGATACTAATCTTTCTGTCCTTAGGGCAACGATCAGTTTAAAAATGAAGTCAGCTATTCTTAATTTGATTCTCAGTTGTAAAGTGACCATCATATGTGTTTAGTTATCAGTCAAATCACTATATCTAACATGTGATCGATCGTATCACATTATAATATTAAAGATCCCACGTAGAAAAATATAGCGATTTCAGTAGCCCTGGTCTGAACACGTAGATCAAAAGTTTTTGACGTAAACAATGTTGAAACTAATGGAGAGAGAAAATTCTTTCTCCGCTCGAAGAAGCAACCAACACGCAAATTAAAAAAAGACGTTACCCTAATCTCGTAACCCATTCCCACGATTCTAAAAATGCAATTCTATGGTCATAGGAAACAGTGAATTGTAAGAGTATGCACAAAGCATCGCAGGAACAATGCGTTCAGTGACCCGAGCGATTGCGGCCGCTTGGTTTTTTCCGAGCTTCACCCAATTTTCTCCTGCTTCCTCTCTGGTATCGCCTGCGGTGCGATTTTTGTGCAAGGCTCCCGAGGCTGAATAGCCGTGCCATTGATAAGAAAAACTGTTTACGATTATCGTAACGGAATATTTTTCAACTTAGAACTGCAAAAAAATATACTTCTTTTTGCTGCAGAAATTATAGCCTTCAGGGTAGATGACAATTTATTGTTGAGTTTGTTAAATGAACTGCTTAATGAGTTTTAAAGTGCTCTATTTAGAAAAGACTGGTTTAAGAAACTACGAAAATAAAAAGATTCAGAATAGAGATTTCTGGTCTGTATATTATTAAATATTTTTTAAGGATTCAAGTTACCAGAACGAAAAATTTAAATATTTAATTGGTAAATTGGGCTTTAGACCGTGTAGGTACCTTTCCTTGAAAATTGTTTTTTAAAATAAATATAAAAAATAGTAATAATATTTAACAAAGCATAGATCCCACTAGTAGTAGCTGAGAAATTGAAAATGCCGGTTTTGCCCCAGTCTACTCTAGTATATGTTGAATCTTTTCAAGAATCTTATTCTTGGGATCATCACAAGACCAGTTTGCTAAAATTTGCCTCACATCATTGTATAAAAAATTACTCATAAAGGCACAATGTACGATCCGTAAATTACCAGACTGTGTAGTATAATTTCAGTAAAAAGCGTGGGTTATTCAAACAAAGTAATTCTCTCCTTGTAGCGGATATAGTACACATTACACACGCCGTTTCATTAAACTGTTACGATAATTATTTGCATAATTTCATTAACATTTTTATGAAAAAGCCGACTAAGCATCCAAGTAACCAGAATCGCTTCTCAGCTCTCAGAATTTTCGCGTTATGTATAAGAGCTCCAAGTGGGCAGGGACCTTTCCCTTTCCATCGCTCCTCTACTGGGGTTCATGAACTTTCGCGCGGCCTGGATACCGCGGTAGAAGGTCAGGGCTCTCGCCTCTATATGCTCTTGTCTCTTCCTGGTTCGAGGTGATGATAATTAGATCTTTTTTTTAGATCCAAGCTGACTAATGCAAAGACGCGGCTGCGATGCTACGCCGTAGATTTACGAGTTTAGGTATGCATACCGTTTTTATTTTTGCCCAGAGGAGGATGATGTAATGGTCTTCCCCGAGCCGATTAGGTAGATAATATTTTTCAAGATGATTTGAGTGATTACTTGCACGAGAATCTTTTTTTTCATCTTTAAGAGTAAAATCCTAACATTGAACGCACTTGAATTTTTCAAAAAAATTTGAATTTTCGCGCCAAATTACTGGAAATTTATTTTACCGATCAAATTCCTCCTTCAAATAGATTTAAAGTTCCCGCCATCGTTTTTTAAAAGAGTAGTATGTTTAATTATGTATTTTTTTGTTGGAATTATTTCGAGGCAGTATTTAATATTGATGAGTTATACTAAATACATACACACAGTACAGAGAAAATAATATGGAAAATAGTTATAAATAAAAAGATGAATGATTAACAATGTAAGTGAATAATGTACAGAAATATAAGT
>JAWWEN010017894.1:0-20273 GCA_035582955.1 Sycophila texana | reverse complement strand
AACTTACTAATTACTATAATTTTATTTTTGCAGGTCTTTTTGTAATTCTAAATTTATTGGTATATGACCCCCTTAAGGAAATGAGTTTTGCTACTTTGGAAAAGAAAAAAAAACTTAAGCAAAGTTTTGATTGTTAATTGAAGTGTTTAACAAAAATTCAATTTTATTTTCTCTTTTATTTTCTCTATTTTTAACCGTAATAGAGAAAATTGACAAGTGTAATTACAGGAAGGGAATCGAAATCGAAATTTGTAATTCGGCAAGAAATAACAAACTTCCATCCACTAATTAAAAATGTTTTTCATTCTCTTACAAGAAAAAAAAAAGTACTGTTATATCAGCAAACCCTTAAATGATGCACAAACTTACACCGCGAAAACGCAACATAACCTCACTAATTGAAAGTTTCGTTGATATGGTGCAAAAAGTACGACCCAATTAAAAGCAAACAATACCGTTAGGTGGCCCGCAAAGGCATATCTTCTTAAACAGGAGTTCGCGCGGGTGAAAATTAAGAGGCGCGGCGAAGAACTCGACACTCGAGACCCTGCGGGGCAAACGCGGAAAAAGTAAAAAGTACGTCACCAGTGGTGAGAAGGACGGGAATGGAGGGAGGAGTCCAGTTGCCTCGCGCGCACGTAAAGAAAGAAGGAAGAGAAATTCCAGAAAGCAATTGAGATTTCGAGTCTCGGGGACCTGTTTTCCGAGACACCCGTGGCGAGCTGGACAAATTCTCGTTTCTTCGCTGGTTTTTTACCTCCTTTTCTTCCGTGTACCGCCGCTTGCCTAATTTATGAGGGAGGCTACGGGATAGAGCGCCCGATGCGTTCTACCCTTGGACCCAAGGCATTGTTGCTGGTTAATTGACGAGAGCTTCATCGAGATAAGTTTTAACTTGTTTAGTCGTAAGCAACCTTTGATTTTTTAAATTGTTTCTTACGTGAAAACAACATTTCTACTAAATATAGCAATAATATTAAAATACTACGTGTTCGCTGTTACAGAAAAGGTTTCAATAATTTATTATTGTGGGTTACTAAATTAAAAACACCAAATAGTTTCCATTTTCCAAAATTTAAATCCTTGGTAGAAAATCGACCAAAAATTGATCAGAATATAATTAATTTTCTGATGGTTATAGTAGCTTTTGATCAGAATCTGATCAATTTTCTAATCAAAATATAAGATTTACCTTTTATGGGTTGTGTTTCTAAGATGGTACAGTAACTAGTGAATTCTGAACTGAGACAATCGCTGACAAATACAATTAATGAAACGACTGCAAAAGATGGTTATAATGTCAAATTGACTTCTTTTCAGAATCAAATCTCCCACCAGATACGAGTAATTTTTATTTTTTGTTTCGTAATCATTTCTACTTGGCAGGAAGTATGATTACGGAAAGTATGTTTCTTAACGAAATAGTTCCGAAATGAACGTTTAAGATAATGTCTTGCGTTATCAGCAATATTGTCCATCTCCCGGTCTCCGATAAAGGAAGCAAGATGAAAACATAGACAACGGCGACGGCGATCTGGAGAGTATCTAAGAAGCCCTCGAAAACTTGAGTGGCGAAGGATTTACGGGATTCTCCCAGTCTGTCTATTTTCTCCTTTCTCTTTTCCCGGAAAAATCCTCTTCTCGACTATTTCCTCCATCCTCTTAATTTCGTCATGGTTAAGCTGCCGTTTCCCATCATCTTGGCCACCCAAGCAAAAATCCAAAAAATTAATTCATATAAATTTTAAAACGAGACTTTACTAACAAATGCACCATGGTCGTGGAGCAACGACGAACGGGACAATTTATATCGTTAAATTGTTTCGCGCGATGGACCGTCGAAAATCGGGGGTTAACGAGGACCGAAAATCCGGGAGCAAATTCGAAAACGCTCTTTGACTTGCCCCCTAGTCCGCGAACTCCCCGCGAGGTGCTTAACCTCTCGGCTCGCTTGTCCGCACCCCAGCAGCGAAGTCCACATTGTGTGGATAGAGAATGAGCGAGAGAGAGAGAAAGAGAGAGAGAGAGAGACTAGGAACGGAAGTTGAAACGTGCTTGCTTGCTTTACTTCGGCCGGGAAAATAAAAGCGGTGCTCGCAGTGGTGAAAAGTTTAATGAAGTGGTTAATTTTAGCGAGGTTTATTTCCCTTCTTCGATGCGTGATAAGGAGTATTTATGGCTGCTAAATTGAAAGACTCTTTAAAAAGTTGTCTTTTTATCAGTGAGCTTATGATGTTCGTGAAAAAAAAAGTTCCAAAGGTTTTCGGTCTTTTTATTAACGCGCATCAGATAAGTACACGCTTTATCGGAAAGAGTATAGGAAATTCTTAGTAAGTGAAAAATAATTCATTTTATCCATGAAGATGAACATCCCGTAGAACTTCTTAGAAACTGAATTGCTAATCCTCGCATAGATAAAAATTAGAATAATAACTCTGTTAGTAGTTTGGCTTGAATAACATAATTATTCATAATTTCGACTTTCTCCGTATAACCAGCTCATTTCAATTTCAAAAACAAGCCGTATCTTTGCAGCACAAAACAAATAGATAATGTGCGCGTTACAAAATGGAAAAATTTTTTTTTAAATGTGCACGCACTATACTCACTAACGGCAAGTGCAGTATGCGCGCCTCTCGGTTTTTCCATTAGAAAACACTTATAGTAGCGGAGCATGGGACGAGCCCCAGCTTCCTCTTTGAAGCCGGCGCGTCGCGCGCATCGCCCTTAGCCCACTCGAACTCGCAGGTGAAAGTAGCGGAGCGAGAGAGCGAAGAAGCCGGAGAGCGAAAAATTCGAGCCTCCAGCGGCGCTTCCTTTATTTTCTCGCTCGTTGGCTTCTTGCGGCCACTTCCGGCTGCCAGCTGGAACGGCAACGTGAGCCGAGGTGTCGCCGACGCGCGGCCGGGCTCACGACGGGGAGGGGAGACAGACAAAGGGACTCGCGCGGCACGAACGTCGTGCACGCGCTGCTCCTTGCCGAATTTCGACCGGGCCGAGGTCGTACGATAACGCAGTGCCACGGGAAAGACAAGTTGGGGGAACTGCAGTTTACAAGGGTGGAATTAGAACATTTTTTTTTAAGGTCTGCAAGTTTAATTATTTAGTAAGGGTGGATAGCTTGAGTTACTTTTAATTATACGTATAATATTTTTCCTTTTTCTGCAGGATAAACGGTTGTGTTTTTTTTTGGCTAAGGGGATCATGTCAGATTCTATCGATTTTCGCGATGTGAGTAATATTTGTCTAACGTGTAATTTTCTCATTCTGTGATTAGAATGTCAATCTTTTTGTCAGAAATAACGGAGTGAAATAGAAATGTTTTATTTTAAATATATTCAAAATATAAATATAAATTTATGTAAAATATTGCGTTCGTAATTACATATTTCTTTTTAAAAGAATTTCAAATTTCCGCGCACGTTTCCAATCAAAACTTATCATAATGATGAGATTAGTCACATTTTATTAGTTTTCAAATCAACAAGATTTTCTAAATTCCGTTGAAAAACAAGCCAGCAAGGCCAGGAAGAGATTAACCTTGTTACACGTGACCAAAAGAAAGATTAAAAAAAAAAAAAAGAGGGAGATAAGCGTCCGCGCAAAGGGCAAATTTTGAAAGCCCGAGGGAGGCTTTAAAGCGCGCGCACGCTGCATAAAGGCGCATGAAATTAGAAAACGAGCACCGGCCGCATTGTGCAACCGCGCGCAACCCTCTTTTTCGCGCGCACAAAGTCGCTTATGCAGGCTCCTTTTCCACGTTTATTATTTTGAGCGAAAATGGCCGCGCAATTTATGCACGTGCATAATTCATCGGTGCGAATTCAACGGTTAATTTCTTCAGGGGAATGGAGGAGAGCTGCGCACTTTTTCCGCGCGCGTGTCGCGCAAAAATCGACGCGACAAAAGAGATGCTCGTTCTGAAGGAGATACCGTCGCCTTTCGATCCTGCAAGAATGCTTTTGCAAACATCTATACGGGAAAGTGTAAAGAGGTAACGATCTTTTCAAGTTCTTTTCAAGTCGAAGGTTGGCCGCGTCGTAAATTTAAAACGTTTTGTTGAATTTCGAAGGTTAGGTGTACCGCCAAGTCAGTTTACTTTGTTTATTTTGAGATTTCAAAGGCTAAATGGCAAGTTTTGGAAAATTCATTTATAAAGTGACTTACAATTAGAGAAACCGAATCTTTGCCAGCGTTCACTTTGGAAAATACTGGAAAAAATTTTATCGACTTTTTATTGTTGTTGGTATTTCTTCTATCGATTCATCAGTAGTTGAATCAAATTTTTTATGTTACAAAATCAATCAGTACACAAATAGCCAACATTTAATTTTGGGCGCCATTTAACAGTAAATTTATCCTTTAATCAATGAAATTCCTTTTGTAAAATGATTCGCAACATCTAATCATCATTTCATTCTCTAATTGTAAAGAAATCTCTGCACACCTTATCTACAAAGATGAAATTAAGTACTTTTTAGGTTATGGTACAGAATTGAATGATAATACCAATTAATTCTAAATGATTCGTATAATATAATAATACATTTTAGCTATTCATTCCTCCCATAAACTCTAAATTCTTGAGTCTCGTGTCTTGGTGAGCTTCTCTCTCTCGTACCGCTTGAGTTTGCGTCCGCAAACTTTTCGTGTATTTCGAAAAAAATCTGCAATTTATGAGACTTGCTGCAGAGGTTAACTTAAAATTCAGCCGGAGTGGTCGTTCATTCGAAGAAACCCCATGAAAAAAGCAGCAACGACGTCGGCGGTGGGAGCGAGTCGCTAAAAATAACGAGGCACGCGCCGCAGGAAAAAGGAAGGGAGAGAAAAACGTGAAATTTCCGTGAGCCGAGGGTAAGGACACGCTTCCTTTCCCTCCGCGAGTTTTAATTTTGGACCGTCGTGCACGTGCTGGCCCCCATCAAATCCGTGTCTCTCGCTGGAGGCACTTTAAAAGAATCGTCCGTCTGAACAATAACGATACCTCGACGTTAATTAAACTCTAATTTGAATAACTTTCCTTCAATCTGCATAATTCGACCTGAAGCTCCATTAAATCACAATCGATCTTAAATATCAAGATTAATAAGCTTGATTTAAGCTGGTGACAGGTTTCTTCGTGCATTCGGCGATCTGGCGATGATATCATCAACGCCGGTTTTTAAAATCAAGAAAGCTTTTATTTTCCGGCAGAGAATTAAAGCCGCATAAGCAGCACCTTAAAGGCATCAAACAAATCACACAGAGGCGATATATATGCACTCCATGCTGGGCCGTGCAAGATTTATGCGCGGTAAAAAAATAAACTCAGGGGGAGGGAGGGGAGAGAAAAAAAAACAAACGGATGAAGTCGTTCGAATCAGTTTTTTGGGTTTCACGGGCCGACTTAATTAGGGGGTTTTAACGCGACCCGCGGGATCGTATTTATGGGGTACAGCGAGAGTGATAAAATAGGTGCCCGGCTCGCCGTCCACTTTATGAGTTTCGGATGGTTTATGGTCGAATTCGCGGTCAAACGCTAATTTACGTCGGCCCGGTGTGAGAGTAGCTGTAATTATCTAAAAAATTTTTTACATAAAATTTATCAAGAGAAACATTTATTTTTTATTTTCATTTAAAGTTTAAGAAACACTATTCCGGTTTTTAGAGTTACATACTGAACAAAATTTTTAACAAGAAATAGTAAAAACAAATTCTAAATGTTTAGTAATAATTTTAAACAAACTATTGTGTAGAGAATTTATATCGTTGCTTAATAGGAGTGTGTAATGTATTTCAGTGGAAAATAATTTTATATTTCTTTTAATCTTAAATTCCTACGATTTCAAAGCTTAAATACTGCGTGGGTTATTGAAATTGAGCCTGGTTCAGCATAAATAAACTAATAAATTTTACGTTATCACGAACATTGGTTCTATTTATCGTAAAACGTGATCTATTTATGGCTTTAAAACTTAGGTCGTTAGAACCCCACGAAACTGTTCAATAAAATGAAATTAAATATCTTAGAGAGAACACGAAAATCATTGAAACGTTAAACTCTGTAAATCAAAACCAATATCACTTAACTGATTCTTCAAATAATTTTTAGATAGAATTTATATTTTCATTAATGTTCCACTATAATTTAAATTTCGATTTAGAAAAAATAAATGTAAAATTTTAATTTGAAATATAATTAATAGCAAACGTGTACCTAATAAATTAATAGGTACTATCAACTCGTTAAATAAATACAAATACTGGTAAAAATTATTATTTATGACAGGGCAGCAATAAATTTAACCGATATTAGCATTGAAAACGTGTTTTCATTAATTTCATTTGGTTAGCACACTTTCGAAGAGATTTCAAACGTACACCTAATAATTAGATTTAAATTTGTTAATAAAATTATAAATAAAAATCTTAATCATGACATGTATATTATAATTCAAAAGAATTTTTTAAGGCGTCGGTATATCGCAGGGTTGTAGAAAGTTAACGTACGCGATCTTTTAATCTGGTTGCCCATTTTCTTCTCCAAGCAGACCAGTTCAACAACATTATAATGCAATTATTTTTGTACTTAATTTCGACCTAATCGTGTGTAAACATAAATTTTCTAGTTTACTGTAATTAAGTTACAGTAAGAATGATTAAAAATTTTAAAAAATGTACAAAGATAAAAAAAAATCCTCCGTAAAGAAGAATGACCCATGCGTTAAGGAAATTAACGAAACTTCACAGACGTAAAACATTTTCCGACTAAAATATAAAATGCGCCATTCATTTCGTAATTCTCGTATTTGAAAGTAATATATCCGAAGACGAGCGTCCTTCTGACAAAAAAAATTTCTTTTGCAGATAAGTCGCCGCTCTTGGCGCTCGCGCGGGCTCCGTATTTTTTTTTTTTGCTCTTGTGCCGCAGGCCTGTCAGTTTTCCCAGGTTATAAAAAACAGTACCCGCAGCCACCGTCTCGGATATTTTCGTGACACCGTCGCAGCATGCCGCGTGTATTGCTCCTTTTTTCTCTCGTCGCCACTCGCTTCCGGATGAACAAAGCCCGACCGACATGTGTCGGACAAAGGTTTTCTCGTATTTTTTTTCTCTATTTTTCAATATGCTCGACCATTCCGCCTAGATATTCTTTTTCCATTTTTTTTGTTTTTGTTATTAACTGAGTGCGAGATTTATTCATAAAATAATTAACTATTAATTTCCTTTCATCGTATTCATAAAAATTATTCAAAACTACGTAAAAAGAAATTACGTAAAAAAATGTTACTTAATCGGATCAAAGAATAAAAATGACCGACAGTACGATAATAAATTTTCATTTGAGTTTCCGGAATATTGCGTGTCTGCAAATTGCGTAAGAAGCTTCACATCTCTGATCAAAAGAGACCTGCATTCGTAACGGGTTAGGCTTCTGCTCCGCCTTTGACCTAAGACCCCAGAGTATAGTCGCTGAGTTCTTTGCAGTTTTCACTATGTATGAATTGGCGTGTGAGATTTAAAATGATCAGGTGAACACATGGTTCATTTAGATTGTTTTTAACACTGGTACTGTATGAATATATTTTACTTTTTTAAATGGTAGAATTTGATGTGCTTATTTTTATGCAACTTTACAAAATTATAATAATCGGAGTATTAAAAAAATGTCAAGAAAATGAATCCAGTACATGATGGGAATGACAAATCTAATTAACTAATAAATTTAATTTACTTCTATGAACATACATTATTAAAATATTTGTTATAATGTACATGACTGCAATTTTCATAAAAAATATAGTCATACGCATCATATTCCTTATTCCTTATATCCTATTCCTTATTTCCTTATTCATGGATTTTTTTACATAAGTTTTTATAACAAAATAATACAGTTATTATTCTGCATCTTCTGAACTTGTCTGTGATGCTGTAATTCAATAATTAAATACGTCAGAAAAATAAAAAAATGATTAATTACTATCAATTGAAATACTTATTAGACAATTATCATCAAATCTACTTTAACGAAAAATCTGAAGCTGGAGCAGGAAAAGGAATTTAAATCTACGTTTTACCTCGAGTCGCAGAGTTTCTTATTTTCACGATGGAGAGTAAATCAAGCGTTCGAGGGCAGTGAAAAAAGAGCCGTAAAAATAATTAACAGTCGTCTCTTCAAATAGCGCGTGGGCATGGTCATGAATATTTATCCGTGAAAAATGTTTTTTTAAAAGAATGAGAGCATTCATTGCTTTTGCTCGCTCCCCGTCACGAAATTCCAGCTTATTAAACAGCCGTTCTTTCATCCTTTTTTCAGAAAGAGAAGGAGAACATTTTCTCTCTTAATCGGGCGTACGTGAGCCTCGAGTACCTCGGTGCGTAATTGTTTGCTTCCTTCTTTTTTAAGTTTCTTGACTTTTTTCTTCTTTATTTCCTTGCTATTTTTCACTGCAAACGTGACGCAATTGTTTCAGTTTCGATTTTCAAATGAATCTTAAGTACTGAATTTTGATAGTATCTTATTTTTTTTGTCAACTAACTGATTTAACGCAAACAGAAATAAACATCCAGTGTTCAATAAAATTACCTGAAGTCGGTTGAAGCTTTCAATTGTTAAAAACAAAGACTGACGTAATTTGATCAAGTATATACCTTACAATATCAGGTACGCAGTTAGTTAAAAAAAAATTTTTGTTTGATTAAAATTTTTCAGCGTTTGTAGAAAATGTGACGATGATCAACATTTTTAAATTCCACACTCTCTGATCGGCAGTTGTGAGGTTGACACTAGCAGTAATAAGGACGAACGTGGAAAATACTTCAATTGTTTCTTTTTAAAATAACATCTTTTACTCTTAAATCAATTTTTTGTAATCTTTTATATTTTTTTATGAGACTTAAATATTAATTCTTCATTGATCAACTGTAACTTGAACCAGTTTGATATCAACGCAGTCACATCTCCATAGGAACATTTCACGCAGAACATCTTGCAGAAATTTTCACTTTATTTCATAGCATCGATAAGTATTTCCTGGAATTCCCACACGGACGAAAAGAGCGCGTCATGGTCTCGCTCGCCAGCGGGACCAACGGCATTAACGAAGCTCGCGTGACGCGGCTGGGATCGCGGGAAAAGACGAATTATGCAAAACACAAGGGGACGGGAGGAATGGGGAAGGGCCTCGAAGAGCTTTTTCGTAAGGGAGCCCATGCGGCATATGGACGCATATGTCACCTCTTGCGCATACGTGTGGTTTCCGCGGACGGCGCAATTTTACACAGAATTGACGAAAGCGCTTCCGCAGCTGGCGGGGGATTCTGGAGGAGTCGGAGCCATAAGCCGGGAGGCTTCTCCCTCCCTCGCTTCCTTTTTTTTATTATTGTCTTCGGACTACACTCGGGAAGCTAGAGCTTTCGTGGTCAGTCGGATAATCGCTTCATTATGCGGTTTTCTTTCTTGCTTCGTGAACGAAATTCAAAGCGAAATCCACAAAGTTCTTATGATTTTTATAAATTGTATTGGGTATGTTCTCTTTAAATGGATTGTAATTTTAAAAGTTTGTTCTGCACGATTCTGATACATCATTGATTTTATTCTCGTTTATCTTTTCTCAAACAAAAAGTCAAAAAAGTTGCGTAAAAGATGTTAATATCGATTAAAAAATTCGATACTACCGAAGCTTTATAAACTTGATCGCTGTGCACCACGAATTTTCGCCCATCAATAATACCAAACGAGCTGACGACAGGTGTGGTACGCTGTATAGACAGCATGCGCTGCTGGCGCCGAACTAATTAACGAATGATAGTAGAGGTCTGGCTTTGGTCGCTGCCGTTTGTTTTCATTTGGCAGCAAAGCAGTCGTCCAAATCATCGATCGTAATTTCACGACTAACACGGAAAATACTTTTTCGTCCGTACAATCACCAGCGTTAGAAGAAATAGCGAATAAGCTAGCGCCTGGGTTCTCATAACCTCAAAAGTTCAAAATTCCAGAGGGCATCTAGCTTTCGACTTAATGAAATTCGTGGACTACAATTCACCCGAACGTTTCGCAAATTAAATTTTAATTAGCCTTCGTACACGAGGGTCGACGTAAATTTACGCCGATTCAAGCTTGCTCATTTAAGTTAGTCCTATACCTCGGCTACGCTAATCACACCAGTCACTATTTAAAAAATATCATTTTGTAAATAAATGGATCAAACGTTTCTGCTTTGTAAAATGTTACCACTTCTTAAAGGGTTTTTTGAAATGATTTTTCTTTCATTTTTTAATTAAAAACAAGCCAATTAGGAAAATAACCAAGGTATAATTTTTGAACGATCGCGAGGCGTCGCGAAAAATCGGCACCGTTAATTGAATCAGCACCAACGGCGCAGCAACAATAGAACAACTTTTCGCGCTTCTCTCGCCGAAGGAATGTGACGGACGACTAGTGAGCACGAGGCGAGACTGGTCGTCGTGCTTGATCGAACCGAAGCAATTAAACCACGCGCTCGGTTGCATCTCGCCCGATCGATGCGAATTCTTAGGCGAGACGGGATCCGTTCGAGATCGACGATCTGAGAAATCGATCGGCTAGTTACCATGAAAGAATTAAAATACGCCGTAACCGGGTCTTTCTCTCTTTATACTATTTTTTCTTTTTTTTGTTTAACTGTTGTAGTCTTTTATTACTGTTTTTTCTTGTATTGTGATTTTATAATTTGATAGGAATTTTTGTGTATTCTGTTACTATGAAATTTAACGATAGAAATATATTAAGATGAATATGGACACAATATCTAATAACTAATTTTAAGGTTAGAAAATTCATCAGAATCTTATTTACTTATTAACAGATTTATAACTAAAATAAATTCACTATAATTAGAAAATTTATCAAAACTAAATAATTGTTTTATCGACTTATGCCATTTAATCAGAAATTTAACCGATTGAATACTTCATAACCTGCAATTGTTTTACGAGTGGATTGTTGATAAAAATACACTAAAACCATACTAATAATGTACAGTTTTTCATTATTAGTTTCGGTGTTTGCATAAAAATCTGTTAATTCTATATTAACCAAAGTTCATATGCGTCACCTGTCGATTTCTTCATTTTCGATAAGTCACGTAATGTATTTTACTCGGAAAAGACGGATAAATTACAGTAATAGTTCGATTGGCGCATCGAGGCAGGGACTTGAAAATGCATCGGCAAACATACGCCTTCACGTTAATCACCGGTTAAAATGCACGTTATCATTTCACCATCAAGGTTACGAAATGAAGCATCGCTTCGAGCTTCTCGTGCGAGTATATCGGCTACTTTTTCGTCGGCAGCAAAAATACATAGACGTTTTTTGCAGCGTCGCGACTGCACTCGCAGAGATACGCAATCGCGCAAAAGGAAAGAAACGTGCTTTCTCGAAAATAAATCAATGATTACCGAGCGTAACGTCGGAGGAAAATCGGTTACACAGCTAACCCAATTCGCGCGCGGACCTCACCGAGACTCCCCGTCAATCCCAATTAAAAGCTCCTGGCTCAAATGAATTTCTACCGCCGAATTGCATAACGTAATTTTTTAGCAACGATGGGGACGATATCGCGTGTGGTTTTCTAACGCAGACATTTTGCGCAAAAAGAGTTTCTTTTCCCTAAGCCCCCCGATTGTTTTTTTTCATGGTTAGAAGCGACAGTCTAGCCGCGCACGAAGCTGAAAGAGAAAGTCGCGGGTAGCGTATAAAAGCCGATCGACCGGTTAATCAACGAGGCGGCGAGGCGAGAGTTTTTACGTGGCCGCCCAATGGACTTCGTTACTCACCGCATGGAGAGAAAATCGTGGGAGCTTCCTGCCAAGTGGTAGGCACGAATGATTTCTTCTCGGTCCTTTTTTTCGCTTTCCGAGGTTACGCCGGCTAATCTAGTTGCTGGATTTTCTGTTTTGGCTGTCCAGTTTTTAAGAAGCCTTTCATAATCGCGCAAATCTGAAGTTTGTTAGGTGTGACGCGTGTAGGCTTATTTCTGACATTAGTACTTTGCCTTTTAATAGGAAATATAGTACACTTCGTTACTTAATTTCCAGCGATGTATTATGTAAACTATTTACGCGAAGAGAAATTTTAATGCTAAATTTCCTATGATTCTTAAAAAAATTACAATACAGAGCAGCCAAATTAAAAAAGTTACCAGACTCTTAGTAAGAATTATATATAGAATACTAATGAGTAAAAGTTACAGTTACAGTTAAAATTACAATACTTCTAGTAAAAGTTTGGTAAAATTATAGTAGTTCTAGTAAAAGTATAGCAATTTTTTAAATTGAAGTCTAATCATTTTTGCTAATATTGCAATTTTTACTACAAATCTAGTAATTTTTTTTCGGCGACTCTGTAACTCCACGTACTAAGTATAGTAAAATTTCAATAAAATTTCTCTCGGTGTAATTCAGTGAAAAATTATCAAAGTAAAGCATGAAAATACAAAATCTAGGTATATCTGGAATTTTTTTCACGATATCCCAGAGTAATACGACGCAACGCGCAAGCCTAAATTTAAACGAAGCGCTCAGCGGCACAAAGAGAAAAGCAACGCGGAAAATACCCAGGACTCGCTCGTTTATGCCGCACTTCCTCGAACTTTGGCAGAAAGGCCCAGGACCCTTCGATGCGTACGTACACATGGTTGGGGAAACGTAAAATCTCTCGAGACCGTACCTGAGTCAGCTGTCTTGGCGCTGCTTTTCTCGCGCGCCGATCTGGGATGGCGAGTAAGATAGAGACAGAGACAGAGGCACGACCCCATGAACTGGACACCCCTGGGAATTCCGGGGTGAGAGAAAGAGAGAGAGAGAGAGGAAGCCTCAGCTGTTTGCCGATGGAAGCCCTAGCTAAGATATAGTTTTACGCGACTCTTTATCTCGCGCCACGTTTTTTCTCTTTCTCTCTTTTCACTACATGCCCCCAGGTTTGTTTTTCTTTATTTTTTCCTCCACCAATTCTTCAATTGCCCGCTTTTTATCACCTTTTGTCCTGCCTATCTCCCTTCTTCCGTTGATTCAATTTTATTTATAATTTTTCAATTTTTGGAAAACCGTCGTTCAGCTTTTCCACTTGCAGTTTCTTAATTTAAAGATTTAATAAATAAATTTTTTATTTTGTCATTTAAATAGTTTGTTATTTCTCTTAGAACTGAAAATCAAGAAACAGACTGAAAAGAACACTTTTTCTGAGTTGCTTTGCCATTCTTATGAAGTATAATAAAAAAATGAACGTTTGAAATAAAGTATAGACTTTTCATTAATATGCAATGTGCTTTAAAATATTTACACTGATCGAAGTGAGAACATAAATTTAAAGAAAATTACAATCCATTTAATTATGGACACCTCACTATATCTCGGTTACCCTTCGATTACTCCGAGTGTGTAATAAATTTTAATGCAACGCTTAGAATGTGTAGCCCGGCTAGAAAACGGTATGCATCCAATCAGGTAAAATAAATATTTCAAGAGCTTCCGATGGAAAAAAATTGAAATCTCCCACACGTGAGCTATAAAATAATTTACACGTTACCTAACTGAAAACGTACAATCCGATAATTAATGTACGTACATAAATGTGTAAATGTACCTACAATTTTTATTTCAAAATATTCACAAAAGTGAACCCTCTAAAGTTGAATAATTAAAAAACAACTCAAATTAATAGAAATTGTTCCCCTAATCATTAAATAATGGAGCTCTTGCTACTTAATTTTAGTAGCTTTTTCACTAAGTCAAATTTACGTAGAAGACATTCTAATAAAAATTATGGAAAAAAAAGCAACAATTCAGAACAAAAAAAATATTGCCCCTGAATATTTACTTTCATACTTTAAGGCAACGTGTTTCACACCGCAAACGTTTCAAACGTAACACCTGCACACACTGCATTCCAGAAAAATCACCCGAGAGCCCCTGCAGTCACTAGAAGCCGCGTGCTCTCCTCGAAAATCGACTTGTCGCGCTTAAAACTCATTAAGACGAGCGGCAATCGCGACGCGCCAATCGCATTGTCGCTGTAGCCCAGCGCGCCGTAACAAATGGCGATATGCTAATGAAGTCGCTCTTTCAGCCCCCTTACGGTGTGCCGTCCATCGACGGCAGTGGGGGGAGGGAGCGACCGGTGAGCTTCTCTCTTTCTCTCGGCGACTTCGTCGCGCCCTTCCCACTTCGTTTCCTCTCTCAACTCTTTTTTTCCTCATTTTATTTCCCGCCGAGCGTACGCCTCGTCTGCCTCGTTTTCTTCGATTTCTGTGCGCATTGTGAGGAGACGCGCGGCCAAGGCAGAGAGAAAAAATCAACGCCGCCGACGTTGCGCACTGCGTATATTTACTTCAAAGCGGCCAAGGCGAGAGAGAGAGAGAGAGGTATTACTGTTTTCGGCATTCCGAGAATTTCGGCGTTATTACTTCAGGAGAATCGCAACAGGGTATACGAGATAGCAACGTAATTGCAGAACTAATATTTTTTTTTCATTCTTTATGCTGCAGTTTGTAAAATTAGCTCGAACATTAGGAACTCCTGAATGAGGGACTTACATTTAACTGTGCTTGCATTTAACTGTGTTTAAACAAGGAAGGAGGATACATTCATGTAGCTAAAGATTGCAATATTCTGATTGGTAATTTGTAATCCTCTCAAGAAAGAAATCATAAAGTTAAAAAAAAAAATATTCTGGATTTGATTGGTTTTGGAATGATCACGTGATAAGATGCATTGATGCATTGGCATATGCAGAGAAAATTATGCAGAGCACAAGAAAACAAGAAAAAAAATAATAATTTACTTTTAATATGGCTATAGTTACAAGTCAAACTGTATTATATTAAATAAGAATAGCAAATTTAATGATGACTAAACGAGGCAAGCAAAACTTGTCCAGTAAAGCTAAACAAGAAATTGAACTGATCAAACACCATTTTACAAAATTGAATCAGATGAACAATTCAGGAAGAGGAGGAATAAAACCTCATACTAGGAATTAGCGGAATTCAAATCACAAAGTCTGTGCAGGATGCAAGTTGAAATGGATTACAACATCCAAGCTGATAAGAATAAAAAGTTGATCGGAGTGTGCAGCTTAATCGCAGAAAATGTGAGATGCTCGGGAAGCGTAACGCGACAGGTTTAATTGCCGATTCGCCGTGGCGAGCAGCGCGCGGAAGTCCTCTGTGTGCGCGATCCCGTTACGCGTCGGAAAACGCGAGAAAAAAAAAAGCAACTGGCTCCTATCGAGCGAGCCCTTCATTAGTGCCGACCAAAAAAATAAAGAAGCGTTCCGAGTTTTTAGAGCATTTTTTCAGTGTCACGCAGCTTTTTGGAGCAGAAATCGGCTGTTTTTAGAAGAATCGGTATAGGCGTAGTTTATTATCTCTGCAGAGTCTTGCGTGAAGTTTTGCACCGAGGAAAAGCAACATTAGAATTGCTAAATATTTTCTTGTACACCTTTGTATTTTAATAAGGATGTAGATAAAATGCAAAAAAAAATATTTTCCTGGTCCAACGATATTTTTACATACAGGAGTTATCAAACGTGTCCAACTATATATGGCTAAAAAAGTTCGCTACACTGCTGCTGTAAATATGTCGTTAAAAATATTCAAGTAGTATAGTACCGAGAAACCTAACAGTAAGTTTTAGTATTTATTTGTCATAAAAAAAAGGTTTTATCGCAGCAATTATTATTTTAATGGCGTTTCATTGCAATCTGCATTTATATTTGTCCTTTGATAGCTTGAATTATTTGAGAGTAAAACGTGCTCATTATTTAAAGCATCGAACGAAAAAATTACTCGTGAATATGCGAGTAGACGTTAAATCAATTTTCGCAGTGCCACGCCGCGGGCTTTTTAATTTCGCTACGTAATCATTCTTGCATTCGCGCTGCAGGTTTTAACTCGTTTTTTTTTTTTTTTTTTTTTTTTTGTTGCATGTCACATACACACACAAATTTAAAAATGTCCAATTTCACGTGATAATACACGCATGAAAAATAAAATTCTTTGTAGCAATAACAAAGACAATGAAATAATCACATAATGTTGACTCCAAAACAAATTACTTCTAGGTAATTACCAGAATAGATATTTCTAAAGGAATATGTTTTCACTTTGAACTTGCAAAGTTGCACAAATAAAACTATTAAAAGAAACTATTATTTGAAAGACATAAAATGTTTTAACTGATTTCAAAAATTATAAAAACAGAACGTAAATACATTAATAACGAGAAAATTAATAAAAAATCTGTATGATATTATAAATAAAATAAACACATGTACGTAATATTTGCTTAAACAGAAAAAAAATTATTCATACCGCATTTACGAAAACAAACTAATGTTCACCTTGGAAAAAGACGACACTCCGCGAACGAAATAATTTTCCAGCTGCGCAATGCTGTAGACACGTCGTTTATAACCTATCAGCATGCAACGGTTCCCTTCTGTACTGGGGGATAAGGAGGAAGCACAGACCCCAGATGAACAAGGGGCCTCCGGCTTAAGTCTCCGCGCGCCCAAGAAGAATCTCGCGTTTTCCCACGCGCCTCCATTTGCCCAGGTAAACGCGCCTCTTTTTCAAATACCCCTCTTGCCTCTCGCCCTGCCCGGCCAACTACAACTCTCCATCGATCTGTGACTGCGACACGTGCGCTCTTTTTAGCGAAATTAATATGGAAAAAAGCTAGATATTTAAAGATGTATGGTTTTTAATGATCAATTTTGATTTTAGTAACAGCTTTGTCTATTTTCTCAATAAAATTTTAATAAAAAATATCTATACATTTTTTTTTTGTTTCAAAAATTGGTGTAGTACATTGATATTTATAAGAGCTGATGAAATAGAATTATCATCACTTTATTCACCTCATTAATAAAGCAATTAGCTCAGTTCCAATTATCCCATGAATTCAATATAATTGAATGGAGTCGTGAACCAATGGATCGAAACAATTCGCGAAATTAGTGCAGCCAGGACACCATAAATTTACGCTTGTTAAAAAGAGCCGATCGCATAAATTACCTTTTACACTGGTCTTTGATCATTTCTGCAAATGTAAAATACAAGTTTTCGAACAAGTATTATACAAGGTTTCTCTTTGACTTTAGAAATAATCTTAAATTTTTAATAAAAATATTTTGAAAAGTAGCCGAGATGAAGGAGGCATTTAGCGCTGAAATTCAAATCGATACATCCCTTCAGAAGAAAACTCGTTTCTTTCCTCGACACGGACGAAGCAAATATTACGCCAAGCCATGGAAGAAACTTTAAAGCCCTCAAATATTTTCATTGCGAGCGCGCGTGAATACGCGAGATTCCAAGAGTCGACGTCGAATTTACAATCGGCCATTCGAATACTTTGCGCGAGATTTTCTTATTAAATTGTGCCTTGGAAGCGAAGGAAATGATGGCGTCTAAAGTTGGCGTCGTAACGAAATGGAATAAAGTTAGCTTAGAACCGCCAGAAACGTCCGTAGCGCGAGATGTAGCGTTTTCCTGCGCAGCATTTCAAATGTAATCGCACAAAAATTTTTGAAGGGAACGTTTATTAACCCTTAAGTGACGAACGTAGTAAATTTTATACATTTACTATGACATTGATAAAAACTTATTAAATATGTAAAAAAAAGTTTCGGTATATAAGAGATCCTCAAAATTAGGCCAAATGCTACCCTTTATTATTGTTTTATTAATAAATAAAATTTTTTAGAATTTGTTATGTACGACAAAATTTTAAAGTTTCTTTACAAAAGAATTTGGTAAAAAAAATTTGTTTGTATTATCGTGAAATCTTGTTAAATAAAGTTCATATAATGTAGTTTCGTTTTTTATTTTAATAATTATACAAACTATTTTTTAAAACTGAATGTAGTAAATTTACTACATATGAAAATTATATCGTAGAAAAGAAAAAACTAAGCGGTTCAAGAAGTGTCATAGAAAATTATTAAGAATAATATTAAGAAAACATTTTTTTAATGCTAAAAGGGCTTCGGTATTTAAGAGTTATAACGAATTCGTTAGTATGCAGCCCAGCAATTTTGTTAGTAAATAAGCGTGATTCAAAAAAATAAGATAATTATAGAAGTAACTAATAGTTCCCTCAGTATTGTTTTAAAAGGCAGTGTTTTTAATTGATATTAAGACGAATTAATAAGACAAACTATAGAAAAAGTTAACCTAATGCATTTTTAGGTAAAGGAATACTCTTTTCCCAGATTAGTTTAAATAATTACTTAAAATGAGAAATAATTATTGATTTTTTTTCTGAATCAATATATTTTTTCAGACTTCAAATTTATTGCCTCAAAATATTAAAAAAAAATAATAGTAACAGTAATTTATGAATTAATAAAGTATTCGTTTTTTCGCAGGTGAGTTTGTTCGGTTAAAACTTTTTTTTCACCTGTTACAGATAAGTCGTCATACAGAAGATAACGGAACGTGAGATATGAAAAATTGTTAATCGGCAGTAAACGAAGGCTGCTAGACATACGGTGTTAAATTTCAAGTTATTCGTTTAGTAGGCATTTTTCCGAGTGACCCACAGTAATATTTTAGTTATATTTTATAAACTTTCAAATATATTTTTTAACACTTCTGAATGCATTAACCATTCTACAGTCTAGTCTTTCTTTCCCGCCATTGTAACTATTTTCCAAAATTCATTTACAAGTCAATCTAGATTTTAAAGAATAATACTACTAGTATTTGCAAATAAATACCTAAATTGTAAATAAATACCTTGATAATGTTGCAACAGATTTTTTTCGATTATAAAAATAGTATATGTGAAATAGAAAGAATAACGAAATTGAATTCCTAAGCTACATCCACCATAAAAAATTTAAATAAGAAAGATAAAATTTCAATTTAAAAAAGATTTTCTCAGAAACTACAACTCGACTATAAGTATCCAACAAAAAAGAACGATTCTTAACGGATGCCCAAGAAGAGCAATTAAAAGCACCATGGACACTTAATCAATCACAGCAACCACTATATGCACCCTTATCACTTTAGCAACCGTTCAAAACACTGCAACTGGCACTTACGGACTGGTATCTTCTTAGGATCCTGCTGGCTGATCCTCTCATCGAGCCTGTCGATCCTCCCACGCAACTTGCCGCTGCGGTCAGCGATGCCGGCGAGTTCGCGGGTGAGCTCGGCGAAGACATCCTCGGCGGCCACAAGCAGCGACGCGAGCTGCTTCAGCGAAGCGGTCAAGGCGCCGTTCGCCACCGCCTCGAGCTCGGCTCCAACGGGCCAGTCGCGCGCCGCCGTTGGCACGTGACCCCGGCCCAGGTACTTCGGCTCTACCTTCCTCGCGACGAATGGCATCCTCAGGCGTTGCTTCCTTAACGCGGCTGGCTTGGCTGACTCACTATCACCACACACGGGTAACGCGCGCACTCACCAGGACGGGCTGCCGCCATGCCTCCAGACGCGCGCACCTGGAGGGACGTGTTCGCGGGCCACGAGCGATGTGGGAAAACGAGCGCCGATGGTTACGGCACGGCAGTCGCGCGCCCAGTGCCGAGCCGGCCGGTCCATCGCGTCGGTTATTCCGGGAATGTTTTTCCCCCACCGCGAGTACCGCTCGCAAGTTTGAATAGGCCAATGAGACAACTCGCGCACGAAAGTAGGATCTGACGCGTACTCTCACGGTTTCAGTCGCGAACCAGGCAACTGCTGTCGGTAAGGTTGCATTTGAGATTACCGTCGGCAAGCAGATAGGTAAACGATTGTACCGACGGGGCGGTTGCTATGCGCGCTTGATGGCGTGGCGTCCATTCGGGACTTTCACGTTCAACAAGGACGCTAATTATTTTACAACACAAATTGTGAAAGAAGCAATTATTTCGACAGACAATACGTTTTTTCCCTCTCTCGAAATTGAACACACTAAATAACAAATATTATTTTAGATAACAACACAATGAATAATGTAACTATGAGAAAAACGGTAGTGAGTCTATTTCACACATTCCTGAGTTTTGTCTCTATTATTTTTGAATAATAGTGTTCGGTAAAAATGCCAAAATTCGAAAAAACGGAATAGGATTATTGCACTTATACGAAATATAATAATAATTTAATGATTATTAAAAAGGTTTGAAAAATCGTTTAAAATAAGACATATTTAGAAATTCATTTTAGAATAAATAAATTAATACAATTATATTAGAACATACAAACCCTAGTAGCACAGGACGTCATAAAGACGTCATTAAGACGTCTTGAACGTCTTAATG
>JAWWEN010017873.1:0-20277 GCA_035582955.1 Sycophila texana | reverse complement strand
TTTTGTTAGCCCTGATGAGGACGTTCAATAAAAACGTCGAAACGTCGGCAAATTAATTGCAAATTGCAATTGTGGTTTGTCTTGATCATTTTTCTCTACCTAAACTCCTCCACTACGAACGTTCGAGTCTTCAAATTTACAAAATTGTAGATTGTGGCTATTTTAGCTTGAAATTTTGGAGTCGCGTCGAGCTTTTACCCGAGAGCCAGCCAAACGGACTGTTCAATCAACATCAATTCACTCAGCCAGGCGCAGGGAGTTTTAACATTTCCCGCGTGTATTTTCGTCACTGACGAACGGAGGCGGGAAAGCAGGACCAAATTAACCGGAGGGACCTGACATCGAAATCGCAGCGAGTGGCCGAACGATTGAAAAAAAAAAAAAAGTACTGGATCGAAGGCTTCGACTATCCGAAGCATAATTAAACCACGAAAATTCGTGCAGCGTACTCGCAAGTCCACTGAAATTCCGATTAGTTGCGCATTATTCATTACCGCTGCTGAATACATAGTGCGCGAAAAGTACGCTTGAATTTACCGCGAAACATATTTCAGTTGAAATAAAAATTTAAAAAGAAACGGTAAAAGAATGACTCTAGAAAATTGTTCCTGTACATAAACCGCATTAACGAAAAACATCCATCGATTTAGTCCTCCAGTTAAAGATGCACAATCAGCAGAGTAATAAGAAAAGCACGAGATAACCGGATAAGGGAAGGAAGATAGACAGCGCAGACAGGGAGTGAGGGAATCAGTTAAGCTGGATAATCTCACCGGACAGGCCGGTGCTGTACTGGACGCCATTGAGGACGCCGCGGGCGACCTGCGCCGTCTCGAGCTTGTAAGTGTCCTGCAGCCTCATTAGGGCGACAGCCGCGCCGTTGAGGTCCTCCTCGGTTGGGAACTTGAGGTCGCTGCGCGAGTTCGTAATATTGGCGACGAAAGCCTTGCCCACGTCCTCGGTAATCAGCTCCTCGACTCGGCGCCAGTCGGTCGTCAAGCGCTTCACCAGCAGGTACGCGTTTATCGGGTTCGACAGGTACTGTTGGATATTGCGCGACGCCTCCTCGTGCTCGCGCGCATAATCCTCCACGTTTCTGCAAAAGAAAATAAGAGAAAATTTGTTTATATTTATTGGATTTTTTGTACGGTAAATATATATTTTTTTTATTTATTATGTATTTATTATTCCGAGTAGATATTTCTTTTAACGCTACGTTATTTTATCTTAATCTTATTGGCATTATTTCAATTCCGCAATCCGTTTAATCTAGACAACTTGACTGACAATGAGAATGTCTGTCAATTTAACGGAAGTCAAAGTGTGCTGTCAATTAGATAGAAATTTACGATGGTTACGTTTGCGATTTTCAATATAGGATCCATGTCAGTGCCCTAAACGTAGCGACTTGTGATTGATATAAGCTCCTTATAAATTAAATATAGTTATCTTCAATTACAATTTTATCAGAATTTTCTCTATCAATTACTCTGATTTATTAGACACTTTTTGCAATATATAATAAAGTGTCCTTATTTAAAATCATGATTGACCTTTTTAATAAAGAATTATCAAAGAATTACATCAAATGACAGTTCCTCCACGTTTAAGACACGTGGAGATACTTTTGAATAATTTTGGCACCGAATAGCTCGTGATTGGTCTCGGGACGCCTGAGCGCAGGTGAGAATTAGCTCGCCGAACAGACGAGCCAGGGTTGTATCACGCTGGTATCGATGTACGTGGGGGTGCTGGCTTTTACCGCATGGCGGAGCTCGAGTTTCCGGAGATTCAACCATCGAATAGCTCATCCGCTCTGTCCTATATCAATTAGTAGCGAATACATCCGGCAATGCTCAGATCGAAGTTCTTCGTTAATTATCGATCGCCGATAGAGTTTACTCTACCAAGTTGTTAATATTTAGCTGGACTGGCTTTTACAACAGTCATTTAAAATTCATCAATTTCAATAAATTGACACGAACTTGATAAATGATGAAAATTTTTTTTTTACGAGTGATATGAACATTTCATATTTCACTGATAAATATAAAAATTTCAATAAATATTTTGCGATGTTTTCAGGAAGCTACTGTCATCGATCGCCATAGATTTTTAAACTTTATTTATAAAGATATATAGAATGTCAACATATTATTTTTACATGAATGTATGAAAACAATATAATTGTCAATCATTAGTTCCAAAGTTAGCATTACGCAATGTTCGCGTTAATTTTCAAAATTTATATATGAAATTAAATTTTCGCAGTAATTCAGCGAAGCTTGGTCTGGAGACCCAATGAATTTAATACTCTCATCCAACAAAATAATCAACATTAATTTTCTATTAATAAGATAATTAAATAGCCGCGTTAAACAAGCGTATAAGCATGCAACGCTAACTGTAACATTGCCTGCCGACCATGTATAATGATACCGATAATGTCCGACATTAGCATCAATATAGATATCGCGAGCATCGATAAAACTCGGACCGCACAAATGGCGGACGATTATCCCCCTAAATCATAAGTTCGTGTTTCATTTATAAACACTCAGGCGACACTAGAGCCCGCGAGATCGAAGGGACCGCTGGGAGCGAGCGGCCTAGTAGCCGTTATTTAGCGCGATAGCGGCGGAGCTCATTAATATTTAATTGTCAGCGTTGTGCGCGCGCTCATTGGGAATCGGCGGCTGATTCCACATCGGCTAATAATTTATCGTCGGTCGTTCGCGATGCGGTTCCCGTATATATGCCCGGCCCGCGCGCACCACTCGTTACGCCGTTATTAGGTCCACAGGCCCGACATAAACTTCTCTGCCCGAGTTCTACTAGCTCGCCGCCCGAATCGATAGATATTTCAGGTGCGAGCTGATGCTGCGATCCAAAAAAAAAGGGTATACGGTTTCGTAAAATAGAGTAGCTATTGATTTTTAGAAAAAAAAAAACATTTCGGTAATGGATTCGCACGGATAGTAACGTTTTTGAGAATTTTCGTTCTTTGCTTTTTCACGGAAGATCTGCGATCCAAAAAAAAAAGGTTATGGTTTCGTAAAATAGAATGGTTATTGATTTTTAGAAAGAAGAAACATTTCGGCAACGGATTCGCACGGATAGTAACGTTTTTGAGAATTTTCGTTCTTTGCTTTTTCACGGAAGATCTTGTGAAAATTTTTTGGATAATTTAAAGTCGTAAGAGGGACTTAACTGCGGATGTGATTCGCCATTATTCCAAGAAATGTAAGAATTTTTTGAACTAATGAAGGGACGTCCTCTAAAATCTACTCAGAAATTTCTCTTCTTTTATGAACGAATGTCTCCGTTTTTTGTTAAGAGGTTTCTCCTTTGTAATTTTTCCTTTTCTGTTACGATGTTTTACAAAGGAGATTCTTCTTTATCAAAAAGAAAAAAAAAACTTAAAATATAAAAGCTTCCCTTTTTAAAAAGGGACCTCTCCTGTTTTCAAGGAGGAATACCTCGTATATATAAAAAAGAGGATTTCCTTTAAATATTTAAATTTTCTATTCTACCTTTTTCATCCCTTTGACTGTACTTCAAAGTTATCTGTTGTTAATATGAGATATTTGAATTCTTCATGTCCTTTTTAGAAACTTCGTTGGGATATTACACTGAGACGTTTATTTTTATTGAAATTAAAAAAAAAAAAAAAAAAAAAAAAAAAATACGAAAGTAGTAGTCCAAAAAGGGAACGGGGCGCTGACAAGGCTCACAGTAAACGAAGCTCCATCACCATTAGTCGGGGCAAGTCGACCCTTCAATCGAGCAGTTAAAAAATTGCTTTCTTCGTTCGATTGAGTCGTAAACTACGGGGCTGACGGGGCTCGGGCAGCCCGTTGTACATGTCGCTTTTCTCTCCGCGCTCGATCGCGCCCATCGCCATAAATATAGCGAGTATGCGCGGCGCAGCTCGAAATTAAATTGTCATTTATATATCGCGCGCCCAGATCTCGAAGTACTCCGCATACGCGCCTGTCCCAGCGACAAAGTCAATCTGCTTCCGTTCGAGTGCGTCGAGCGACTACATTTTGCATGCGCATTTTTTTTTTTTTTGTCACCACCCTCACGAATTCACGATTATACAGTCGGCCGCTGAGCTCGACGTTAAAAGAATTGCAGTTCCAGTTTTACGGCCTTCCCTGAATTGTTATAAAGTTATGTCAGACGATTTTATGCTAGCGTATGTAATTAAAAATACGAAAAAATATTGTTTAATCGAAATATTTTATAATATTCCCTGAAAATTAATTAAACTTATGTTTATTCCATTAAAGTCTCTGAAAGTCATATACTGCTGAATAAAAGTTTAATAATAAATCTATCCGTTTTATTTTTCATAATTATGAATATTCATTAAATTCATCAAGTGAAGACAAATGGAGCTGTCAATTGCAAACAGTAAATATTCAATAATAGAATGCATTGGCATCTCATATAACGATAAATATACTTTGAAAACTTTTAATTTATTGCAATAGTTATCAACATAATTATTGTAGTGACCATAATTAATTCAAATATGCGGTGAAATTATGCCACATTATAATAGTAACCAAGATAACTCATTATTAGAACGCTATGTTTGTACTTAAGGCTCCATGTTCCACATTCCACCGCGAAACTCATAAAGCGACTTCCGCAAATATCACGAGCTCCCATTAAATTAAACCCTCCTATCAAATTCCTAATCTCTAGCAGTAAACCGCGCCAACCAAGTAACCCTCTCTTCCCCCTTCTTCGCTCTCAAAAAAATAACCATGAACGAAGTAGTTCGGTCTGCCGCGGAAAGGGATCGCCACTAATATCCGAACGGCGCGGTGGATAACTCCGGACCCTTCGCTGCGCGCTGCAGTTCCGTGTTTTTATCCGTTTAGTAGAGCTATAGGTATATGGCGACGCGTCGACCTGGTCTCCGGCGCCATTATTTTAATTGCCACCATCAGCGGAACGACTCCTGGCGTGGTCCATCGTAGCGGCGCACTCGCCGGAGAGACATTATTACCCGGGTGGCCGATCGAGTGCAAAGGGGTGGTAGTCCAGGAGGTCCAGGGAAGAGATGCAAAGAAGAGGCTGAGTGGTTAGCTGCGTGACTGGATATGAAGCAAAAAGGACGTGCAGATATAGGGAAGGTGTACAAAAGCTATTTTGCATTGGGGGTTTAGGACCGAGTGCAGCTGCTGGCACGGCAGTACACTCAGTAAATTGTATAAAATTTATTAGGTATATGTTATGGAATCTTAGAGAAAGAATTTTAATACTTTTTATTTTCTAATATTTCATTCTCTTCTTTTGAAAATAACAGAGTTATGTTTTTTTTTTAAATTTATCTGAAGCACTTGAATTTAACTTAATTTAGCAAATACTATGAAAGATAAAGAAAGATCAGGTATTAAAAGTGTGTAAATATTCTATTACCACTTTGTACATTTCGGTAGACTTGGTCTTTTTCAAAGTCATACAAAAAATTCGTACGCAGAAAGCTTATAATTTGCAAAGTGATCAACAAAAAAAGAAAAGAAAAGAGTCGAGGATTAAAGCACATACACACACGCACAAAGAATAAAAGAGATTGGGGAAAAATAAAGAGAGAAAAAACAAACACGAAAAGAGGATGAACCGATATGACCGTCGGCCAGGATATTGTCTGATCGGCTTTGGGCGTCACTTCGCTGAGTCCCGATGAAAACGCGAGCCATTTAGAAAATCGCACCGAGCGACCGTGTCGTTTAAAAGCTGCAGCTTCTCTTTCTAATTCGTTCCGTGAAACGACCGGGGGCAGGGGCTCGATACTCCTCATTCGCTTTTTTTTCCCGAACTTTTTGAATGCGCCCCATCGCGAATCGCAGCCTCCCTAATCGTCGCTTTAATTTGAATATTTCCGGCGGAATTCGAAGAAGATTCGGAGTGTATACCGCCGAAAATCCACGCGGATTTGAAGCCGATGCTTTGCTCGCTTTTATCGCGCAACTGTAAAATCGATTCATTCGGGATTTACTGCTTTTAAGGAGACGACATTTTAATGAAAATTCTTAAATTACGAGTTTAACGGTGGATTGGAAGCCTCGTAGCCTATCAATACTTTACGTGAAATTAGTTTAAAAATTGCTGTGTTAAATTTTGTTTGATTTTAAATAGATAGATTATAGATAGACTTTATTTTACCATATGGTAAAAATTTCAATAAACATGAATACATGAAATAAAACAATATAAAAGAATATACATATAAATAGGAGATGTTACAAATAAAATTCTTGTAGGATACAACACATCAATTTTTCTTAACTTTGCATAATGAAAATCAGTTATAGAATTTTTTATCCTGCATACGATTCAATTAAAAAACAAAATTTATTTACGTAGTCCACGTTTTTCAATTGAAAAAAATAATATAGCGCGTGCACTAAAAAGGAATCAAAATAAAATATTTATTAAAATTTTAAATTTTACTCGCATAATAAAAATTTTATTTGACGTTTTTTTTTTCAGTGAATTCATCACACTAAAATTATTTGCATTTCCCATATTTTAAACAATATATCTAATATTAAACTTTATTATTAATTATGATGTAAATTTTTAAAAACCAATTCTTATTTGACTAATGCAATTCGCTGTGATACACAAATAAAACAACTGTTACCAATTCGCACCGATTTGACTTTTTCCGAAAGTTTTTCCATTGAAAGTCGGAAAATAATGTATGCGCATATGAACACTTTTCGAGCGGCTGAAATGTCACACAGCGGACGTTGTATTAATTAATCGTTCAATTGTGAGTAAATGAAAGTATCCCCAATGCAAAATTTTATTGTGTCGTTTTGTTTCTGAACAATAGGCAGTGAGTTTTTTATTACTTATAAAAAAAGAAACAAAAATGTAGAGATTAAAATGGAATATTGTTTTGCTCATTGCTTATTTAAAAACGAATTTTGTCATAGGTGACTGTACCGCATACTGGTATATAAAACAAAAACAAAAAAAAAAATAATCATTTTTTATAATCTTTTGAATTTAAAATTTTATAACCAACATTCAATCTTTTTTAATCCGTAGAATTTTCAATTTACATTGAAGAATGAAAAATTACGTAACATTTTTATTTAATACAATGGAAATAGCAAAATACTCGAATAATAAAATCTTTTCTGAAAAGTAAGTTCACGTAGTCTGCGAAATTAAGGAGAGCACATCTAGTGTATAAAAGTAACTCACTCGCGACAAACTGAAAATAACGCAATAATCTTGCGAGCTCTCATAAAATTTCGGCAAAAGCGTAGACGGGGCAGAAAATATTTCATAAAAATCCCCGAGTAAGATTGAAAGCCGCTAGCCAGATAAAGAAATGAGAAAGAAAGCTCGCCGAAAAATACACAATCCTCTCCCGCGAATCCATTCACTAAACCTTTTACGACAGCTGCACTTGCTTATCTCTCGAAACGTCGCTTTCGCGTCAAGCCCTTCCCCCGCGAGTGTATACGATCGCGCTCATGTCCCCCCCCCCCCCTTAAAAAGAGAAAGAGGGCGAAATTCATCAGCATTCAGCGGCGCAAAACGGCGGCGCGGAAAAAAAATCCCGAGGGCGCGCGACAAGCAAAAAGAGCGGAGGAAGCCGCCGTCGCGTCCTTCTGACTTTTTTAGAGTCCATAAAAGGCGGCGGAGGCACGCGAAGCGGCTACGGGCCGCGGAAATAATAAAACGTTGGCCGCCCCGGGGGAGAGAAATGGAAACGGCGCGGCTGAGCGGGAGAGGATCGCGCACGTGACGCGGCGGAGTTACGCTGCCGGGAGATATATATCTGACCGAGCGAGCCCGGCGCAGGTGGACGGGGCGTGAGGGAGGGTGAGGTGTGGCCCGTAGCTCTCGATAATCTACGGCGATTCAGCCGGCGTACGAACGCCGCATTTCCTATCTGCCGTCGGTTATATCCGCGAGGCGCGTGCCCGCTCCGCTTTATACCTCGCGGTTTTTCTAAATCGCTCGTCTTATCGTTCCCGCTCGCCCTGCACTCATCTCCGAGCAAGGCACTCCCTTCGCCGCTGGATGTTTCTCTTTTTATTTTTCGTTTCACTCGCCCTTTTTCTGAAACGCCTTGTTCGTGCGAAGAAAAAAAAATTGAAAAGCGCGCCGCAAGCGTTTTCCCACCCGTGATGCCACGATTTTTCCAAGCTGATGGCTCGTTTATACACGTCCGCTCAAACTTTAAGCGCTAGTACTGCTCGTAAGCCATAATATATTTATATAAATAAAAACTTTTTGTTATCATTTTTTATCTTGAAGAGAAATCTACTGTGTCAGTAGAAATTATGAACATTTTTATTCTCATCTACTATACGTATGTCCATATACACCCTCCTAGAGAAATAAATTTGATATCATCAATTTTGTATTGCCCATTAATCATCAATCTATTAATTCTTATAAAATAAATTTTCAATTAATATTTCGAATGAAATTATTCGTTTAATTAAAAGATTTTTTCGATTGCACGGTGCACTGACACATACTCTAACTCCACGCTCGAAAGAACGCATCCCACTAATAATCAGCACCCTTCTAATCCAGCTGAGCCCCGTACTTTTCCCCTTTATCCCCATCTGCAAATTAACGGCGTTCGTCTGCTAACGAAGCCCCGGCCATTGTTTTCTCCTCCCTTTGCTTTTTTTTTTTATTTTTCTGGTGCGCTGCGCCGGGCGTCCGACCGCACGCTGACCCAAACTACTGGATGCAGACTCGCAGCGAGCGCTTACGACTAAATCAAGATTTAATCGAATAATTCGGTTCGCATCTAATGGCGCGTGATAATCCAAGGAGGTGGCTGGGTTGGAGGACCATTCGACTCTCACGACGGACGGGGCTGGGACTGATCTTCGGAGCTCCTTCTAGGATATATGAGCGCTCGACGATATTCCGCTCGACCAGCGCGTCCGAACACCATAGAGCGAGATTTACGGAAAGTTAGACGTGGATTATGAGAATTATTCGATGAGGCTTGAATGCTATTTCAAAAAACTTTACGATTTGCAGTGGATAAAATATTGCTTTTACGTAATTCTTATTGAGAATTAGTGATGTTTGAAAAATAATATGATAAAGCTGCAATATAACAATCCTTCTCCTTTACAAAAAAATTAAAAATTTAATGGGCTTCGCAATAAGTAAATAATTGTGACATATTTTCCTCCATTAAATAAGTAATTAAAGAAGAGTGTTTTAAGCATTAAAATATTAACTTCCTTCAAAGTTTAAATTTGTAATTCAAATAACAAGGCCTAAGTAAATCGTTTGCAAAGGAGCAATCGGTACTAATCCAATGTTACGAAATTTATGCGAAAATAAGTTTGAGATAAAAATCCCCCAGAAGAGCAGCCGAAGCCCGAATTAATTCTGATAGAAGTAATTCAGTTGGGCGTGTAATTAGACCCTACAAGTTGGACGGCATTGTACACCTTGGCGGGTTTAGAACCTACCTAAGCGTTTCCACTTCGGCCAGCGGCAACTCGTTCGCCAACTTCGGCAATAAAAGAGAGGGGAGAGGGGAAGGAGAGTCTGGGTGAGGTGCAAGTTGCGCGCACGAGGCCGGCGCCAGAGATTGCGCAGTTCTGATTGAGTGATTTATCTGATTCCTAAGCTCGATTAGACCCGGAAGAAGAATAATCGATCGAGCTGCCGGAATCGCGTGCTGCTGTCCGCGAATGCGAGGCTGTGCTGCCTCGATTGTGGTCAAATGCATTATGCATTTTCGACAAATTGCTCGCTCGTTTTGCCGAGGCATATTATGCATTTTGATATTTCACTCTTGCATTGGTACTGAGCGCAAACTTTGAGGAAGAAAAATTATTCAAAGTTTTGCGGAGTTCAAGTGATTTTCCCGCGCAAGTTTGAGAACAGAAAGTATACTTATTATTGCGATTCAAAGTGTTCGATGAGCGCGATCGTATACACTCGCGGAAAATATTCGATGTCTTCGCTTATTTCTTTCTCGCTGGGCAAGTCAATTTGATTCATTTAGTTTTCAAGTTATGAAATACGAGGATTTTTATCGACGCCGGCTGTTATTGTTGTCCTCGAGAACGCGACGATCTTCAAAAAGTTCAAGATATAACTTTTATTTTCAGAAACAGTTAATGAAAAATATAAAGTTTAACGAGTTTTAAGTTCAATCTGGAATTCAAGGCAGTTCTGGAAAAGTGTCCAGGCCAATTTTCCAAAAATATAACTCTTCAAGTGCAATCTCCCAACTTTTTAAAGTTTTTGAAAATCGCCTAACTTAAAAAATTAGTCCGAAAAACGTTTCCCCAGTTTGTCCCGAAAACTTTTGATTACATCTCATACTTTAATGCAATTTATGATCAACAACTCAGATAAGCGGGAGCTTCTTTTAATTTTTCGCTTGGCTTCTCGCTCACTCTTTTTTTTTTTTTTTAAATATTAGAAAATCCTGTCATTACTATCGAACTCGATTGTTAAATTTGAAATAATTGCTTTAACGCCCTCCATAGACGGCGATCTCGAGTGCTGACAACCGCTTTCATTAAAATTAATTAATTAATCACCCGGCGTTCCCGAAAATTCCCATCGTCCAACTTTCATAATTACGCCCTCGAAGAGGAAGCTCGCCGGTGAAAAAAAAAAATTAATCAGAAAGACTTAGGCCCCCCTCGCGCGCCGTAAACGCCTCAATTAAAAGGGGAAACCGCACTGCACTCACACCCAGCCGTGTCTTAGATTGGGCACTCGGGAAAGGGGCGCGCTACCACCGTAATGCCTTCATATCGCGGCCCCTCTTTGCACGCCCCATTATCGACCCGGACGACGTCCACCGCAGCGCGTCGGTTATGCGCCTCATAAAAAACGAGGAGGAAAACCTTGAACCGAGAGGGAGGTAGGAAAGTGGGAGGAGGGGTACATTGTGCTACGCGCGAGCTCTCGGAGCTGAGTCTTAAAGTACCCTCGATGCTGATTAGTTCGCCGCGGCGCAGAGGCCACTCGTCGCGGCAGCCAACCGCGACGTCGCGCTTTATTTTTATTTCGGTGGGCCGCGGAAAACAACGGCTTCTTCGCTTGAGATTCTTTTCTACGTTACTTTGTCTCTTTTTTTTTTTGTGGCTTTTTTTTTTTTTGTAAAAAGTTGCGTAATTATTTTGTTTTATTTATTCGCGTTTACTTGAGGCTTGTATTTCCTTCTTTTCTCTCTTAGGGATAAAAGCACAGTGTATTGCATTCATGGATATACACAGACGATGTGACTTAAGAATTTTCTGGTGTAAGTAGTTGAATTAATGATCGGTAGGTGTGCGACTGAGTAGGGGATAGTAAAAAGTTTATCTTTTGCGATGTAAAGTTCAAGCTGGAATTAAATGTGGGTATACTTGAAAAAAATATAAACTTTCGTTGACGTAATTTTACTGTGGCACATAAAAGAAAAACCACGCGACGTATAAAAAATATAGCTGCGCACCCTCTGCGCCAAAACCTTGAAATACATTTTATTTCGTGGAAAACTATAAAACAGTCGGTTAAATTTTACGCAAGCCAAACAAACCTTCACGTGCACACAAAAGCAAAGAAAAAAGCAACCAATTCCATAGCTACGGTGTACAATTCACTTACAGTTTATACGTTCAATTACGTATTGATCTTTTGAGTAGTGAGTGATTAAAATTCGCCGTGAAAAAGTCACCTCGGGAGACATCGCTCGCTGTCATTGATCCAATCCAGGCGAAATTCGTCGGAATTAAAAATAAAACCATAAAATAGCGACGAGATCGAATTGTTTGAGGGGAAAATTGCGTAAGTGGCTGCGATTAGACCGTCGCCGGCGAGGCCTGATAATGCGCGCGAGGTAATTGTCCAAGCGGCATAGACAGTTGACAAAAGGAAAGATTCGCAGATCGGATAAGGGTATAAGGACCCTCGCGGCACAATAGGTAAATCGCGGCTTGGGAGGGCTATCGGCCTCTCGCCGTGGCATCGCCACCGGAGGACATGCGACGGGTACGTATATTTTGCGCAGACTCTCGACAGCGTGAAATTTTTAACGAGCCACTTGAACGGGCTACCTCCACAGGGGTGCACCAGCGATTTACGGATGGTTAGGAGTGCGATGCGAAAAAGCCTTTTAGAGGTCCGAAGCTTTACGTTTTAATAGCAGTGTACGGAAAATATTATGCAAAAATATAAAAATTCTTTTCAGTTTTTTTTTTTTTTTTAATGCATTATTTTATACTAATTTTGCTTAATTTAAAAAATATATAAAATATCATCTCAATAAATACATTAGCGTCATAATTTCCAGTAGAGAGTCTAGAAAATTATGTATCAATAAATAAAATAGGAGAGTAATTCGAGAAGCAAGATAAAAACGATGAAAGAAGCAGGCTTATCACCCATGAATATTCTAGCCAACGCGCGAAACCTTGCCGAACCTAATCCCCTCTGAAAAAAGGTTCCAATCGATCAATGCACCATCATCCATAATCAAACGCTCGTCAAATCCCGGCCTTAAGCTTCGCGGAGGCGGCGGAGGCGGAGATATAGCTCAGACCTGAAAATCCATTAAACCCGAATTCCAGCATCTCATATATAATAACGGGCCTCCGGCCTAATCTCCTTTTATATCTATCGATGTCCTTCCGGAGAATGGGCTGCTCAAGTTCTATTACGGTGTATGCGCGTGCACGTCTATAGACTATATATAGAGCCCGTGGCCGGTGTGTATACATTGTATCTCGTGCTGGAGTAGGCGCTGCAGCTCGAAGCGCAATATATCGAAATGAAAGTCGGTGTCCCGGCCCGACCCGACTGCGGAAAAAATATACGAGAGGGAAAGGGAGAGTGGAATGGCCTTCTCTCTGTTTGTCCTCATATAGGGGAGCTTCGCACAATGTGCAATTGGCAGCAACGTGCAAACGAATTTCGTTTGTTCATCGCGATAATTAATGATTCACTGAAAAATGCCGCAAAATTTAACGAAGAAGTAGTTCAAAACGGGATTAATTCAATAACATCTTGTTAAATTATTGAGAATTTTTAGAGCAATTTAATAATGTTAATTAATTTTTCCCTAATGAAGATGTCGGACGTCGCTACGTTGGATCGATATGTTCATCGGTACTGGTTATAATTAATTCAAAAACGATTAGAAATTAGTTTACAAATGTCGTGTTACTGAATAAATCTATTTCCAAACATTTACTAAATTATAATCGCAATGAAATATTATTACATGAAAATATTTACGAAACCATTAGCCTAGAAACATAGATTCGCTCGTTAAATTTATGTCGACCAGGTTTCTATTACGATCCCCGTACAAACATCCATCACGAACAGCCCGATGGTCAACTTTTTCAATAACGACCAATGACCGCGCAGTGAACAGAAAGAGAACAAAAAATTCCAGAAAGAAGACTAAAAAAAGAAACCGAGTAAAAGCTTGAAACGAAAAAAATATCGAGTAAAACTAAGGCCGAGTGGTCGCTGGGGCGAGCAAGAAGAAGTGGAAAAGTTGCCGTTGGAAGCGTTTTAGGTTATATACACCTGAGGGTGAGACGAACTCGATTAACGGTGGATTCGAGTTCGAAGGTCCGAGAGTTGAAAATAATATCGCGCACTGCTCTTGACGGATGTGAATTATTGTTTCTGATTTATGTTTTTAGCGACTCGGCGCGCAACGTGGAATTTAATTATTGCCACGGCATGATGAAGGGCCAGGTCCGAGAGCGAGTGAATTCAAACACGAATTTTCCGCTTGTACTGTCGAATGTTTACCTTTCGCGGGATTCTCGTTGCCTCTCCCCCTCCCCCTCCCGGGTATGGATGATGTACGGAGAGCAATTAAGCGAGTTCGTATTTTTATTTTTTTCTCTTTGTCCGGCTCGTGTTTATCGGGCGGGACAATAATGATTTGCCAAGGTTATTAGCTGGAGGATAATAAAAGACGAGCAAGGAAGGAAATCACTCGGCTGTACGCTTTGAGAATGGGGATTTGTATGTACGAGGGCTGATTTTTTGGTGGATGAAGGAGTAGACGGTGAAAGGGATTTGGAGTTATCGGAAATCTATTTGGCCCGAAAATTGAAAAGTCAAAAGGAGGTGGTGTTGAGCAAGAATTTTACGCCGATATTTTAGTTTGGTCGGGGCACTAACCATCATTTTTCAAAATTTTGATGAGAAAGCCTTTTTTCTAAAGCGCTTGAAATATTTTCAACTTAATAAAAAAGTATGAAAGCTTTTCCCTTATAAATTTCTCTAAAAAATAAAATTTGATGAAAAATTTATAAGCAAGCCTTTTTAATTTTTAATGTTAACTAAAAGGTGGGCAAAGTTTTGACTTATATTTAGTAACTATTTTAAAGATTGCTTAAAACATTAACAAGTACTTAAAAAATATGTAGGATACGTGCTACAAATGTTATTACACGCGTTAAAAAATATATTTTTCTGCACACCCCAGCG
This sequence comes from Sycophila texana, assembly GCA_035582955.1. Taxonomy (NCBI): domain Eukaryota; kingdom Metazoa; phylum Arthropoda; class Insecta; order Hymenoptera; family Eurytomidae; genus Sycophila; species Sycophila texana. The sequence continues at coordinate 5,796 of JAWWEN010017873.1, read as the reverse complement.
AACAACCAACTTTGAAACAAACATGATGATACTCGGGCTTTATTTCTTATTTGTTCAAACGAAATGATTGAATTACGTATGTGCGGTTCATAAAATAATTTTCAAATAATGTGGAAACAAATTGCTTAAACGCGTACAGTTTCGTAGCTATAGGCAACCAATTATTCAAGAGTCAGCGATTGGGAATTTTTTAAGCTCTTCAAACGCCGTCAAAGTATGCAAACTGCAAAGGAGCTTTGACACGCGGCGGCATCAAACGGGTTAATTAACGAAGCGATGACTGCGCGTTTCGGGCATTCTTTCGGCGGGTACGTGCAGTACGCCGCGCCCCGCAGTCCTTTTAATTGCGCGCGTGCCGCAATTTAATTTATTCGCAAATACGAATGCCTCAAGTGAGCTTTTTTTTCTCTCGCGCCGCAATTACCGACCGACGAATTCAATTATATGAATTAAACGTAAAATGGAAATCGAGTGCATTAGTCATTCTTGTCTTCCCTCGTGAAATATTTAGCTTTTAAGCGATTGCGATTAAAGCTTAATTTGTGTCCACTGCAAGTCTTATTTGCTCTTAATTCATAGTAACGAATTTGCTCCCTGTTACAGTAACAAAATAAAAGCAATTATAACTTTAAAGTTAATTATCAAGTAAATTTTTTTAAACAAATCTAATTCAATTTATCAAAATAAAAACTGACATAAGAAATGTGTATATCAAATACAGGAATTCAGTATTCCAACCCTCAAGTCGGAAGTAAAATATACTCGTAAAAAAAGGCGATGACAAGAGAAAGTGGCGCGCTCGGACGATCATTTTGGCGCACTCTCAATTTATTTTGCTCGCGGGCACGGGTGAAAAAAGCCCCGCGTTAATCACGGACAGATGCGCGAGCGCACCACACGCGTGCACCACTTGCCGTCGAATTACGAGTGCGCGCTAAAAGCTCTCGCTCCCTTTCCAGCACCGCCTTTTCCCTCCTTTTTTTTTTAATTTTTACGTTACAATTATCGTCTTTTTAATTTTTCTACTCGCGCTAAATAGTGAGACTGGCGCGTTAATACGGCTCTGCATAAAGCTGGCTTTTTTCGTTTCAGCGCTCACATACCGTTGTACGCACTTTAACTCTAGACTACTTATTTTACTAGAATTTATTTGTTCAAGCTATGCGATTTGGTATAGAATCTGAGATAAATGAATTTTTTGTAGATAGTAATGTAAAAATTTTAACTTGCCTTTATAAGTTGAATTCTGGAATTCGTGACTTACTTTTTAGTATTAATTATTAGCTTATTGACTGTGATATCACTCAAGTACAATACTTTGCTGTAATTTTAAAATCAGATCTCTTTATCTTGTATTTTATTAAGTTTTTATAGTTTCTAAAAGAAAAACTTTTTTTATATTTTTATATACACGGTATTTTGTGAATCTTTGTATAAATACTGCAATTTATAATACATGGCTATTCTATTCTATAAGTTGTATCTAAAATTTCTTTTCCTCTACATTTAATCTAGTGAAATCCCACTAAATTTCAAAACAGTGACATACTTTTGACCGAGTTTTGACTGAAGAACAGTAATTAAATATCACTGTTTTTTCAGTCAAAAGTATGTCACTGCCTCGAAATTCAGCGGGATTTCACTGGATTAAATTTAGAGAGTTTATTTGTTTATTTAATAAATTTGTGTTTTATACCGCACTAATTCGGGTTATCTCTCATATGATACTTCAAAGGAGTAATGACCTGCGCGGAAATTGGCATTTAATCTACAATCCACTTGGGCTCGTTTCTTCAATAGCCAGGTGGAAGTGAACCTCGTTGCAAGAACTCTAGTTCTTGCGGATACCAATAAATGTGAAATATAGGCTTCGCGCCTACCTGTTAGACATAATATCACAAATTTCTATTACGTTCATCTTTGCATTTAAAGGAGTAAGAAATCTTTCAATGTATATAAGATTCTGCTTCGCAATATTCTACCCTTGAAAAAGATAATTAATTTAAAAATCTCCTCTTAAAATAACTCGTATCGCGCAATCGGGCACTTCATTCCAGGCATCTTCATCGGCTCTTTTGAATGTCTTCTCCTTCGCAGAGCTGCACGCTACGTAGGTCTTAGTCACCGGCAGGACCCTGCCTTTTATTGACCATTTTCACAGCCGTATTTCCAGGCCTGACCTTTAGATTATCTCCCGGCCACCTTCATTCTTTCTCGCTCGATTCGCAGCTCGAATTCTCCCGGCTTTACACTTCCTGCAATCTTCAACGCGCCCGCCGTCGCCGCCGCCTTATCGACTCCCGCGCGCTTGACCGTCCCGCCGCGCCCGAGCACTTATCCTGCTCGTTTTTTTCATCCTCCCCCCTCGCCCCCACCCCTTCCTTGCGTCCCCCGGAACTTTTCTCTTTCACTTATCTCGACGCGGCGGGCGCGAGGGCGCCGATTAAAATCCTGCACCGCTGCAGGTCTACGAGTGTTAAGTGGTCTTAACTCTTTTTAGGGGATTTTTTGGTTCTTGAGCGATTGAGTAAGCTTCGTTCCTCGGTCTATTTTCTTTATTTAAAATCAATCCATGGGGAATACCGACGGGTAGATAATTAAAAAATATTCACTTATAACGCACGTTTTGAAAGGCGTAATGATCAATCTGTTAAAGTTTTCTTTTCTTTCAAATTGATTAGAAAATGAAAATAAATTGCGCGATAAATCTTTTTTATATGCGGCGTGCATATAACGATTGTATTTCATTATATTTTATTCGGCATAAATGAAAAATGATAAAATGTCATTAATAATAATCGAATCTATTATAGAATTTAATTAAATTTTTAATTATTAGTTTGACTAAATGAATTTTTATTTTTTAATTTTTTAAACAGGTAACAAGTAACTAGGAAAAATCAGAGGTCAAAGAAAATTAAGATAACAAGTACTCATTATTGAAAAGGACGTAAAAAAGGTTTCGATTAGATTAAACCAATATCCATTTACTTACAGAGAAGAACCTTTTTTAAGTTAAGTTTAAGTTATGGAAGGAACTGATCAGTCCAGAGAGATGATCGACTTTAATTTCTCGCCAAACGAATCCCCAATTAGGCTTCAAATGAATCAATTTGCTCCTAATTTTAAAGAAATGTTTGAAATTCATTTGCCGAAATCAGAGATAATTCATCATAATGACATTCATTTATCGTAACACTTTCTCTACAATTACATAATGAGAAACCGATTGAAATGGTTATATTATTATTGAATTCTTTCACTTCGGTATTGACTTAAATTAATTACTTGCTCACGAGATGTTCAACTGCATTTCCTTGCGATAATCAGTCTAAAAAGTAATTAATTGACAAGGCAGTTAATCAAATCCTGACCACGTAACTTTAAATTATTTCAAGCTTGCGCCAGCAAACCTCGAGGCGCACTAATAGCCTGAAATACTTATAAGCTCGGTCGGGCTGCAAGGAGTATCTCGGGATTTTCGACGCGGCCAGCAGCTCACCTCGGTCAGTTCTAATCGAATTTCTCTCGTACTTCCTGAGATAGAACAAACTCCCACCTCCGCCTCGCTTACCTTCCTCCGCTTTTCCTCCTCCCGTGTGTTCTCTCCCTCTCACATCGCTCGAATTTTTACGTGTTACTTTACCGTCGCCGCAATATCCCGACTGCTGTTGCTGCCGAAATTACTACGTGGCAATTGGGGTCGTACATAGAAAATTCTATTAGATTCATCAGAATATCGGAAAATACGATCGCCAAGGCTACATTTTTTATTTTTTTATTTCTTTTTTTTAATTTAACTTTACTAACCAGACATTTCATAACGTAGAAATGTGAAAAATCGGTGTTTTAAAAAAATTAAGCTACTTTAAACTTTATTGATTCAGTTTGAATTCGAATGAAGTGTTTTTATTCTTTAATAATAAAAATAATAAACAATTATGGGACGCGGCTAATCTGGTTAATCTCTATAGCTTCCTTGAATATTATATTATTTTTCGATATTCTACGAATATAAATTTTTTTTATTATTTAGTATTCGTATAGTGACTATATGTGATTGAATATGCACTTTCACACGTACCGGTGAAACGCAATTTCTGGCGAACATTGATGTTCAGGGTATTTCGCAGCGATGAGTACGCATTTTAAAAGAGCAACGCACTGTTCCATTAACTCGCTGGAGGAACAAAACATTCGACTGATCGATCGGACGGAGCTTCGGAAGAGTAAAGGACTATATTTGTACTCCGCGTCAAATTTTGTTCAAATTATTACATTTTACCAGCGGCGAATTTACAAAGAGTCACGAATGTGAATTTGAATAAATTGCACGATATAATTCATTTACGCGCCTATTCACTGAATGTATCGAACGTTTGTCTTGCTTTGTTAGCCAACAGAGAGTGCGAAAAAGAATTTTTACGTGGTTGAATTTTGGTTAATTGATACTCGTTTGGTCGTAAAAAAACGAAAAGGCGAAACGAACGTTTTATATTTGAAAAAAATAATACAATAAAGTGTCATGCACAAGGCAATCGATAAAGTGTCTCTGACCACTGGAAATGAAAGTTTTCAGTATTTTTATAATATAATTAAAATAAAAAGTTGTAATCGTATAATTTAAATTAATTAAATCGCTTATAATTGAAATTAAATAAGTATCGACCCACGAGAGCATAATATTAAAATATCCCTTATTATTTTTATCATATTTATATCTTTATTACTTTATATACTTATTATATTATTTATATACTTATATCTAATATATTTATATTAGAGCATAATATTAAAATATCCCTTATTATTGTTAATTAAATGAAGTTAACATCATTTTAAACAATATTAATTAGCCTCTGTTTTTAATTTTTAATAATAAAATAAATTGTCATGCACAAGGCAATTGATAAAGTGTCTCTGACCACTGGAAATGAAAGTTTTCAGTATTTTTATAATACAATTAAAATAAAAAGTTGTAATCGTATAATTTAAGTTAATTAAATCGCTTATAATTTAAATTAAAGAAGTATCGACCCACGAGAGCATAATATTAAAATTTGGCTTATTATTGTTAATTAAATGAAGTTAACATCATTTTAAGCAATATTAATTAGCCTATATTTTTAATTTTTAACGTTCCCTTGCATTAATGTTGTTTAAAAAATGAATACTTACATTACACTTTTTATTTGCGAATATTAAAAAAACATGCTGTGGAAAATATTTTTAAATTTAATTAAAAAAAAAAAATTAAAAAAAAAAAACGTTAATCCGAATTATAATTAAATAAGCACGCACGTATTGAAAGACATATATAATGATCAATCTGTTAAAGTTTTCTTTTCCTTCAAATTGATTAGAAAATGAAATGGCGCGATAAATCTTTTTTATATCGGGCCGTGCATACAACGATTGTATTTTATTATATTATATTTTATTCAGCATAAATGAAAAATGATAAAATGTCATTAATAATAATCGATTCTATTATAATATTGAAATCTGGCTTATTATTGTTAATTAAATGAAGTTAACATCATTTTAAACAATATTAATTAGCCTACATTTTTAATTTTTGACGTCCCCTTGCCTTAATGCTGTTTAAAAAATGAATACTTACATTACAATCTTTTTAAATTTAATTAAAAAAAAAAATAATAATTAACAAAAAACCGTTAATCCGAATTATACAATAAAATAAGCAGAGTCCCTCTCAAGCAGAGTTGAATTCGGCTTGGAGGAAACTCGGCCCCCAGTGGCTAACTTCAGAGCGCGCCAGAGGAGAAACATTAT
>JAWWEN010017853.1:0-20285 GCA_035582955.1 Sycophila texana | reverse complement strand
GAAAAGAACATGTAAACAAATTTTTAGAGAAAAAAAATTTTTTGACCTTAAATTTGTCAGAGAATAGCCCATATATATATCTCTTCTGGACGCACGTGCCGTGGCATTCGGCTGCCGGCAGTTTGTGAAATACAGCGAACTGCACGCGCAGTGGAGAGAGTTAAGATTAAAGCTCTTAAGCATTTAACTTGTTGTTTATTGTTGTTGCCTCCCTTGTAAAAGTCATCGCTAATGGCGTCGTTTCACCTGCTGCGGGAATAGCTATTTGCCGCGGCTGCCAACTCCCAACTTCGTCGAAACTTTCGCGCACTCACACACCCGAGCGATTGTTCGGAGTATGGATCCGCGTCGATGTTCCTTTTACTTTTTCCACCGTCGTTCATTCTTGGGATTGCGAAATTTAATTAGTTCGCGGTATTTACGAGGGAGTTGACGTATATGTATATATACCTACATATACTTTCGGAGCTGAGAGCACATCGACTTCTCGCATTAAAACTTCGCCGCGATAGCTGATCCTCGATTTTAATAAAAGGGGAATATAAGCCAGAGCACTGGGGAAATTTATGCGGTCTGACAGCGATGCCATTGAAGGCGCATCAATGAAGGGCCCGCTAATGCTTTTACGTACCCATTTCTGGAGATTAATTTGAGGGCTTTAATATTAATGGAACGAAATCTTGTAATGTGATCTTGTTAATAATTTCCACTGGATGATATAATTTGGTGCGACATCAATTATTTTCGAATCGAGTGAGAGGCGGGAGTGCCTAATGGAATATTTTACGTTACTTTTTATATCGATCGAAATTAACGTTTACATTGAGTACTGCATTTTATGATGTGACAAACTGAAATGTCTTATAAAATATGATCTTAGTTAACACTAACAGAGTTATTATACTCGGATTTCAAACTATTACGTTCATGTTAGTGTAATGAGAGATGTACTGCTTCATTTAATTAATGTGTGCAATAAATAATAGATATGTTCAATATTAGTTAATATGAAAATACTTTTTAGTATCACTTATTAGAAAGATATTGGGATATTATTAGTTCTTGAAATAAAACAAAGTTAAGTAGCATGACGTAAATGGCAGCTATAATTCATAACTAATAAATAAACTTTTATAGCACGCTTAAAAGTGCATTAAAAGAAAGATTTACAATTTTAGGAAATTACCAATGTTCAAAGTCTTCTATTCTAGTTTGTTTACTGAAATTCCACAAAATATAACGCATTCGATGTTTATGAATTTAGTTCCAGCAGCAACTACCATAAAAGTCTTTAATTATACTTTTATTAAATTATAAATTATTAGGTAGCTATATGAAGAATACCACAAAAAAAGACGCGTTAGAGCGTTCAAAAATTTTTAAAAAAAGTCGTGGCACGCCTATTCTGAATTTTTTTCTTGTTCTATAAGACTTAGACATTTTTTGCGTGCCAAAACATTTTTTTTTATTTTTTTGAACGCTCTAACGCGTTATTTTTTTGTGGAGTTCCTCATATACTTTTTTCTTCCATTGCATGTATAAATTTAAACTAAAATTTTTCTGTAGTGCTTATTTAAATCGTGTACAGGAAATGAAATTCTTCCTTGCACCGACAGTCAAATCACTTTATCAGCTTCGAGTGTGTCTTTCCAAATGTCACGTAAAAAGTGAAGCTGTCGAGTCAGCGTGTATTTTCACTGCACAGATGTAGAAAAAACTAAACTTTCCAGGTCGGACATCACCCCAAGGACTCGGCTGTGCTTATGCTCCTTCCGTCCGGAGATGGAAGTTGCTCGGCGCGTCGACACCGAGCGTAGCCGCGGCCGCTGGAAATCCCGGACTTTCTTCGATACTTCCCAACTATTTTTTTTATAATGAGTGCCGCCCGCGCACGTATGTGCAGGCGCCGTAGAAAATTTCCCCGTGACAAAAGTATCCGTTAGTTTAGAGACGTTATTTTCGAGGGCTCCACCGGGATGAAAGGTAATTGGAGTCGTTAAAAAATTTTATTTTTGGCACGCTTTGCACAAGTAAAAATTTTTTCAAGAGCCCCAAGTTACACCAAAGTCCGATGGCGAAAGGGAAAATTGTTACGTTTTACATGAATTATTCAACGAAACTTGGCCAATTATAGCCTTTGACTGTACGTCAACCCTAAAGGGAGATGAGATGAAAGAGCGAAAAAGTTTGCATACGCTAATAGACTTGTTAGATCAGAAAAAATGTGAAACACCGCTTTACAAACTTTGAATAAAAATAATTGCATTGAGTTTTGATTGAGAGCGAAAAAACGAGCTCCTTTGATTTACTTCGAATTTAAACAAAAATTTAAAACGCCGTCTCTCGTTTCCACTTATCAAACTTACATAATGTAAACTTAAAAAAAGTCCTACATTTATCACGCACTTTGTACCGAATAAAAAGAATTCCACTGCGATCGTTTAGAGCAGATAGGACGGCATATGCTATGGCGCTTACTTATCACCGGAGAACACGAAGAGATAAAAAAATTGGCTCGAACAAAAGATAAAATGCAAAAGATTATCCACAAAGGTACCGGCGAGGACGTACAAAGAAGCCTCAATAAGTTACTTCCGGAGGAGGCATCCAGCGGTACAGGGCCCCATAAAAAATCGAAATGCCACTTTTATAGTTCGCCCCCGCGCAGTTGTGCTTTTTTTCTCGTCCCCGGACGCATTTCGCCCACGCGCACCGGCATAAAAATTCCCAGACGCCGTTTTTCCCGCTATTTACCCGCCTGCGAGCGGCTCTTTATGCCCCGCGCTCATCCGGCCGAAGCGTGTCTCTTTTACAGCGGTCCCAGGGCAAAGATGCGCGTCGTCAGCGCGTTTTTTGTCCATGAATATTTCATCGCCAACGCCGAACGCCGGGGGAATTGTTTCGCGCCGAGGCGAAGAGTCGCGAAACGAGACGACCAGGGAGATTAAAAGCGGAGACCTTTACCGAGTGCGGGAGGGAGGCAGGGCACGCGGAGAGGATGAGCCTTTATAGTGTAAATGAAACGTACGCTGATGCAGCAGCGACTTCATTAAACTGTCCTCTTATTCCAATTTTCTGTGTTTTAAGGTATAGTTAATCGTCTTAGGAAATAAGTATAGAATGTATAATTTATAAATAATGCATGGAGGTAAAAAGGACGTCCGTGATTCAACAGCGGCAATTGGCTGTTCGATAATAGAGGGTATCGCAACAAATAAATAAAATGTTAGTGGTATAAGGAAAAGTTGAACTAAATAATTTAGTGACCTTTAGGTCAATCAGATTTTATTAACGATAAAGAATTTTGTTGTACGTTTTTCTTATTATTTAAACATGCAATCGAGTTAAATATTTATTTATTTAGCATATAAGAAATATTATACAATCAGATTTTATTTTCCGAGAGCAACAAGATCTTATTTCAATATTTTTAGTGCTGTTCTTAATAAGATATTCTCATTTAATTTCCTTACTATTAACAGGTAGAAGTTATTCCAAAGCTTTTATTTTTGCCTGAGAAGGATCGTATGATCGGAGATTCAATTATGCTTAACTGCAGCTTCCATTACCTTAATTTGTTTAAACGAATTAGGAAGTTATCTTCATCCATCTCCTTTTATCCTATGGATATTTAACTGCATCATATTTTCTACTAACTAATAACAAAATACATTTACACTGAAAATAGTATGTTAAAAAAAGAATAAAGTTTAAATTATAGATAAGCAAAAGATTTTAAATCAAATTTTGAATAAATTGCATTTATGAAGAATAATCGCTACAAATCCGCTAAATGAGATTTATGTTTATGAGATTATTGTTTATGTTTCAAACGATTACGATTTTTTATTTATTACCATAATTACGTGTAAATTAATCTCAAACATTTCAAACAGAATTTTGAATAAATCCAATTTAAAGTGGCAACCCTAATCGTATTAAATCCAGCTCACGTAGAGTCAGTCTTGCGAAACGATTACGATTCGACTATCAGTAGTAACAGTCGGGTATAGCCGGCCGGTTATCGCTGAGCGTGGCGTTCAATTGTGAAATTCAGCCAGTTGATTGCGCCGATTTCGTAATTCGATGCAACACAAACTCGAGCTTGGTATCATGAATATAGATCGATATTCGATCACCACTTTGTACACAGAATTGCAAATACTGGAAAGAAGAATTGCGCTACCAACTCATTGGAAATTCACGTGGTCCAGAAATTTGCTGTGGGAATTATAGCTTGAAATAGCTTCGATACAGCAGGGCGTATTTCCGCCTGCGAATTATATTTATTACTATTTTGAAAAACCAACCGTTTTTTCCCTGTTTTACAAACACTTTGTTTTATTATAACCGCTGTAGTGTACATTAATCGATAATTTATTACGCATGAATTCCGTTTGAATGGTATTTCATTTATTAAATTTCCGATTTTTTTTTAATTAAATTCTTCTCTGTAATAAAGCCATCATAACTTTGATCACTTAATAAATTAATTAATTTTATTTACAATTATTTACTTCATTGTACAATTTAATTATTTCTGATAATAAATTATGATTTACATTTTCACTTAATTTTAAAATGCACAAGTTTTATAATCGATATTCATTTTAGTAATCAGAAGAGATTAATGCTAATTATAGTACACGTTAAAAAAGATCTGTAACCATTATAGCAGGTTAAAGCGAATAAGCACGGTAGCTTTCCAGTCAATACCAACGATATCCCGGGCTTTAGCAACGACAAAAATGTTTGCCCCCGCTTACCTTTATTGGCGAAAACTTGCTCAAGTTAGTATTGCCTTGGGCAAACTCTTTTCCCGGGTAATGGTATAAACATTACCCTGTATACACCGTATATATATTTTTTCGCTTTTTACAGTCTATTTTATTGGACATTATTTTAAAATAACGTATTAACGAGCAAATGTTAGATGCTGTAAAAAAATTAATACCTTATAAAATGACAGCGAAATTTCGTTCAAGGAATACGACACATTTTTGCTTTTTACCGCTCGCTCGAATTTTATGTTAAAAAATATCAAAAGACATTTTATACCAACTATAGAAAGAAACGAATAAACGTAAAAAAAATGGTCTCCCGGAGGTTCATTTAATTAAGTTCGCTTTCCGTGTCGTAAAATCTTTTCTACGAATTTTAAAAGCAATATTTATCAGTCCCCCCCGAATTTTATCACTGATAATCCCCGCAGCTTATAAGCCCTAGAAAATCGACGTGATAACGCATTTCCACGGGAGACACTTTCTGCCCCTCTTCCAGGGCTATAAAGCATCGCGATAAATCCTCCGTGGGTTCGGAGGAGGAGGGTTGGCAGTTCCGGTGGTTCTGGCTCCTCCGCGCGATCTTTCGCGCGCCCTACGTAAATCGAAAATTCTCGGGGACTCTCGTGAGAGCGTCGACTTTGGGAGCGCGCGGCCCATCAAAGTGTCAAGCGCCCCGGCGCCGCCCCCGTGACCCAAGACTGCCGTTCGCCCCCGCCGCGATGCTCTCCATCTGCTGGAACGAACGGGGCGTGCGGAGGTGAACGATTCCTTTATCGTGCCCGACGTATTCGCTTTGCATTATAGGCCGATCGAACGGAACCCCTCTGCGTAATTTTAAAAAGATTGTAAAATATGTACAGATTTTTTTCGCGATTTATGAGTGCTTTCGAATTTTTTTTTCTTGGAGGGGAGTTGATTGTGTTTGGAGGTACGTAAATTTGCGGAAAATTTAAGACGAAATGTTGTTTCTGAAATTATCGAGTTACGCTTTGTCTGACTAAAAAGGCGTATTACTACTTAATTTTTGGAAACGAAGGTAGCGTTCTTCACTTGAAGTTGTTTATCTGTTTAATTTATCAAACTTTTCTAATTGACATTGTAGACCATGTGCTGTTTACTAATTAATTTTTTAATTTGAAAATTCTTTTATAATTAAATTTTTAAAATGAACGATGATTGTAATTACTCTTCTAAAATAGAATAAAGACTTTTTCGTATTACTTAAGAAGACGTCTATTTGTAAACATACCGTTTCTTTGAATGAATGCACAGGTCATAATGACCTTTTTAAATCATAATAACATTGGTGTCTCTTCAATTATTGTGCCTCAATAATTCCTACTCAACTAAGTGTATAGTAGCTTACTACCTTAATTTATTTTTTTTATTATATACCAGGCTTTTATGATTAAAAAAAAAACAAAGAAGTTTTCCCATTACGACCATAAATTGAACCACTCTGTATCGCAGTCCTAATCGGAGAAAAATTACGCAAAACATCAAGAAAAAGCAGAATTACGCGCGTACTCGGATTTCAGGCTTTATTGAATAAGTGGTCAGCCAGCAAAACATAGTACATTTGGCATCAGTTATCCACCGCTGCTCGGTCGACTATTCAAATTTCATTGCCAGCTTCCTTGAAAAAAAAAGATCGCGAAATTCTTCCGTCGCAGCACACGCGTTACCGGAACACCAGAGAAAGTCATAACTGTCGCAGCAATGAATTATCGCGTTTTTTTATTACCTCAACCGAACAATGGAACTGTGCGTCGCGAAACTTGCAGTCCGGTTTTATCTTCAGGAGGGAAGTTTGATTTCCTCGAGGAGCGAGTGCCCCATATAATTGCTTAATCAAAGGTTTGAAACTGCGTTACGCGCGCCCGAATGAGATTTCTCATCTCTGAAAATGAATTATTAGCGTATCTTTTTTTTGTTTGAGGAAAAGCTGACCCAAAAAGGAAATGACTGGGTAAGTCGAGTATTTCAAAGCCAAGTTTAACGAATGAAAATGAAAAATGGGTGTCAGGAATGGGCAAGTCTCAATGCCCGGAGTCGTAAAAACGTCACTGCCTTGAATAGTCAAATTAATCCGATCCGAATGACCGGGCACTCGTTAAAGTGTGACAGGATGAAATACAGTATACCGACTCGCTGTATAGCATACGTACATCGCGAGCTCGCCAAATATTTTTAGTGAGGCACTTCGCGTGAGAGCCCCGAAGCACGCATGGAACGCATTTTATGTGCGGCTCTTTTGCGCAAAATTTATAATGCATTCAAGGCCAACAAAAACTCTAAAAAAAATTTAACGACTTTTCCTAGCGGATTCGAAAAATATCTCCGAGATGCTCTTCCCTGCAGTGACTTTTTTATTTCAGCTTTATATATGTGCGATTCTACGGACTTAGACAAACAACTGGGGTACCAAAACTAAAAAAAAAAAAAATTTGAAAGCACACCTACGGGACAAGTTTTTCCCGGTTACTTAGGTGTCCCTGAACATGAAAAAATCGTGAACATGAATTATCGATTGCCAAACTTTTTTGCGGGACATATTATGAGGAATTTATATGGAATTTTGTCGAAAAATCGCGTTAGAAGGTTCACGAAAATAAAAAAAATGTCGTGATATGCCAATTTAAAATTCTTTTCTTGTTCTATAGGTCATACATCAGACAAAAAAAATATTAAGCACCCGTTTTCGCAAAATGTATTTTTTTTTTATCTTCAATTTAGTTTTGCGAAGCAAAATTAAGAAAATTTGTGTTTTAAAATTTAAATTGAAGATAAAAAGAAAATATATTTTGTCTGATCTATGACCTATAGTACAAGAAAAAAATTTTTAATTGGCATATTACATTTTTTTTTTTTTTTTTAACCCTCTAACGCGATTTTTTATTTTTGCTTCTCAAAACTTACATTGAAGATAAAAAGAAATAGATATTGCGAAAACGTGTGCTTAAAAATTTTTTTGTCTGATGTATGATCTACAGAACAAGAAAAAAATTTTAAATTGGTATATCACAACATTTTTTCTAATTTTTTTGAACCCTCTAATGCGATTTTTCCACAAAATTCCATGTAAATTCCTCATAATATGTCCCGCAAAAAAGTTTGGCAATCGATAATTCATGTTCACGATTTTTTTCATGTTGAGGGACACCTAAGGAACCAGGAAAAACTTGTCCCGTAGGTGTGCTTTCAAATTTTTTTTGTTTAGTTTTGGTGTCCCAGCTGTTTGTCTAAGTCCGTAGAATCGCACATATGTATAAACTATAAATTATAAAAAGGCTCACGAGAATCATTACCAATTAAAAGTAATAAAACAGTATATTATGTACCAAGGGCGTAAATTGGGCTTTTTTAGACCGAGTGTGGAGTTTGCAGCACGAGTCAAGGCGAGTTAGCCCGAGCCGCAGACGAGTGAGTACTGCAAACACACGAGGTTGCTAAATGCGGGTAAAAAAGTTTTTTTGCCCGCCAATCAAAAAAGAGTCACTTTAGACCCCATAAATAGGTACGAAAAACGCGAAAATCGTTTGCGTGTTACAAAAACTTTTTTTTTGGTATCGATATTATTGTGTCGTCCTCACGTACTTTATTACTTAGATATCAGTATTCATAGGGTCCCGAAGACAATAAATTTCAAAGACCAATTGTTATGAATAAGTACTGCGATGTTAATAATAATAACTATACTTTATATGTCTTTAGTACACAAACCTAATCATTCATCGTATTCGCTGTTCAATATATAAGTACAACAGAGTGAAAGAAGAACAAATTTAATAAAGCAATAAAATTTGATTAAAAATTTTGTTGAACTGCAATATGCACGTACGCCAAATGAATTAAACCGCTAGTTTGTTCGTCACGCATCGTAGTAATAGCCGAGAGAGGTATACGCAGCCGGTTATACGAGGGGTTTTAACGGTAGTTCGGATGTGTCAAAAATGTCGGTGGTGTGTAAATTTCCGCAGCGGGCGCGTATAAAAGCGCGTCAGCTAATCCGTTAGCGGGGTGCAAACGTCGTAAATCCATTCCCCAGCCGCGAGTGCAGACGATACGAATCCTTTTTATGCGACGCCGTAACTCAGATGAGCGCGCTCGAGCTTTTTTCCTTATTTTTATATGAATCCTCCTAATAAACCGCTCGGCTAAATCAACTGTTAAGAGATTATTGCGTATGTTTCCGGGTAACGATATTGTAATACTTGTGCGAGAGGCGCACTTGGTTGGATAACAAACCTTTGCTTTGGCTTTATTATAAGGACGCTCAAATCCAACTAAATTTTTTCTCAGTGTAATTAGCTAATTTAATATTTGTCCCCTTATCTTCATTTAAAGAATTGACAAGCCTGAAGATCCCTTACGAAAATTTAATCAGGCTCTATGCAAAATTTATACAGATTTATTTCACAAATTGTACTGTAGTAAATCTACAGAAAATGTGTAGAAAATCGACTGAAAACTTTTGAGTAGATTTTCCGTAGAATTTTAATTGAAAAAATCTGCATATAAATTATATAAGGGGGTGAAGTTATTTTATTGATTTTGACGTGACCATGGGGTTAGTATATTATGCGACCGATCGATATAGTAGTATAAAAATCAGAAATACAGAAGAAAGTAGAACATTTTTCTATAAAATTAAGTAGAATCATATTTTTACATTAATTATAATATTCTTGTTTCATGCGGTGATGTACGCATCATAAAATAGTACATTTCGATATTAGTGCGAGAATATGATTTTCATGCAAGCTCCGATCAGTAAAAAAGTAAAAGAATATTCGAAATAATAGAAAATATTGCAGATTAAATCAGTGAGATCGAGCGTCAACAGTTTTATGCGAAAAATACTTCTCCCCCCCCCCTTGTCATCGCCGAATAGCTGTCAAGTGCAGACGCCCAACGTAGCACGTTTAAGATAATTTCTCGGCAAAGCCTGACGTCCCATTAAAATCCACACGCAGCTTCTCTCCAGAGTCAGCGCGATCAAAGACAAATCGTAATAAAACGGCGAATATTACATGGAAGACAAGTGAAATTTCCCTAACAAGCGGTGCATGAGTGCGAGATGAGCCGTGCGTCCAACCAAGCAAAGCCCAGAAGCGGAGAGAGAGAGAGAGAGAGAGAGACAAAGAGCGACATCAAAATTAGCCTCGGCGCGACCTCGACGGCCCGACCTCGTTACCGTCGCACAGACTTCTCTCTGCAACAGGTGACCTATACACAGCTGCCGCAGCGCGCAGCTGCGGCTCCAGGATTTCTTACGTAATGCAGCCGTCGTTCCACCGGTGCAAGCTCTCCCCCCCCCCCCCCCTCTTCTTACTTGGCATTTTCTCAATCCCTTCTTTCCTCCTCGCCACTTCGGGTGCATTCGCGTATCATCACACTTCCTCGCCTTTTATATGCACGTCGGATTCATTAATATCCAGGGTATTCTAGAGCGACGCTCTAGGTTGATTATATGGTCGTTAATTTATACCGGCCGGTAAACAGCTTCGTTATGCCGATTTTTCGGCGAATCGCAGAACTTTTAATTGGATTTTTCTTTTTGCGCGAAATAATGAGGATGCCGACTCTGGGCTGCATTTTCATATTTTAAAAGAGGGTTAGAAAAAAAAGAACGGCGAGCTCGATAGCAGATGAAAGTTCGAAATACTTTCTCCTCAAGCCCTCAAGAAAGCTTCGGGCCTACAAAAAAGAAGAGAAAGAAGAGTGTAAGGGAAAGATAAACATATTAGCATAATTGCGTTGCGGCGTTTAATTAACGTACAAGCAGCGCGGAATGAGTCCGCGGCCCTTTGAAGTCATTTGCCAGTATCGCAATCTCGGCAAATTGAGCCGCCGCGTTCGGCTAATGGACGCCGGCAGTTTACATGACCCAGATAATGAATTCGAATGTTCGACGAAACTTTTTCTCGGAGATATCGCTGCTGCCCGTGCGCGCCATCGTTGTACCGATTTTAGAGTTTAACTTTGACTCATTATATTAACGGCCCGCCGCCGAGCAACTTTTGTCGTACACGCTAATAAGTGAAATTCCAACAGCCAAACTTTGTTTTTCTTCTTATAAAAAAAAAAGATCACCTATTTAAACTACCTTTCTTTTTCCTACTTAACGGGAAATGACTGATTGATACATTTATAAAAAAAATAATTAGATTTGGTATAATCTGACTACTCTAAAAGTATGAAATTAGCCCACTTTCACAATTTAAGTAGAAAACTAGTAGCTAATGGAAAGTCTTTCAATCGTAAATTCAACTGGGAATAAAACGAATTCCCATTGGAAACTTGTAGCGACTTGTTCGTTCTCGATACCCGTGAAGTATCGCCGCGCGACTCTGGACAAATTGAGCGTTTGCCTCGCGACAGCGTTGCAAACACGATATTCCCATTATTCGTCCATCTCGACGCATCGGCTTACGGGGCTGCGGCTCTGTCCGCCGGGACTCTATGTACGCGGACTCGAAATCGACGGGTACCGGCGTCCCAAGGCCACATTGCTCGGCCGCTTTGACGACGGGCGTCTCATGTCACGGCTCGCCTCGCATCGCAAGCGCTTGATCACCGGTTGTGTGGATTTCCGCCTGACGCGAGTTTCATCGACGAAGTTGACTTCAGTTTCTAGAAGCCTAGTTTTTTTTGCGCGCACTGAGAGAAGCAGATATAGTTGAAATTTAAACTTAAATGTTATCTTTTTTTTGTAGAAAAAGGCAAGGATTTCGTAGATATCAGGAAAAAGGAAGGAAACGCTGTCTACACCCAGGTAGAATTTCGTTCACTTCTTCTAAAAGTACCTTATGGAAAAAGTTAAGAAAATATTGGGTTAGCAGGTAAAAGGTAAGGAATCCTGGTCCAAATTCTTGCACACATCTCTCTATCTAATTTCTACATGGGTTGCTGTTAGTATACGTGTAAAGGGGAAACTATAATACGTTAATACTAGTAAGAACATGCATAAATAGCGTTACTTAAAGGAGAATACTACATCCATACATTAAATACAACTATACAAGGATTTTTGCTAAAAAATGTTGTTCTAAATAGTTTCTAAAATACGCATATACTTCAAATTAAACATTTTCTTCTCTCAATACTGATGAAATTACTTTTGACAACTTTTCATATTTGACGAAAAGGATGGAGTCGAAGGAGGAGGTTGTTCTGCTCGCGGTATGTCTTTTTATTGTGTATATGGAGATGATCGTGTCAGAAGCATCGAGTTTGATGAAGAGAAATGTGTCGCGTCGTAGACGTGTTTTAGGAGCAGTACATTGGAAAGGAGAGAAATTGAAAGCGGAAATCGCTACGCTGTACGAATGAGCGATGTGACTACAAGATGTAAAAAGCATCGATCGTATCAAGCTGTCAGCTTGGAACACTCTTGCTCCATTCGTCTTTTGCCCAGGCACTAAAAACCAATATTTCATCGAAACAACCTTACTAGACTCTTTAATAAATATTAAACACCATTTTTTCCATTACTCTGAAAACCATAAAATTAACGATATATTATTTAAAAAAAAATGAAGGTACTAAAATCTGCAGTGTACCCTTCAATCTCGACGAGGCGTCAAAAGCACCGAAATCATGTAGCACGGTGAAGAGCTTCGTACTATTAGGTTGAAGAGAGGCTTGCGAGCGGCAGTTGGCTGCAGACGCAGCTGTAGACACGAGTTCCACCTGGATGCAGTATCGCCTCTCTCGCGCGGCTCTGGTTTGGCTTTACGGCGGGTCTGCACAGTCCCTGAGGCAGCTACGTGGCTCGCTCCGCTTAATTACAGTAATCAAGCGGGGATAGCTTTGATATCGAATCATTCGTACGAGTTGCCCTACAGAGCCCGCTCGAGTACCTACGGCTTCTCCGAGGATGTACGCGCGCGCGGCTTCGTCCTGGAGCGATGAGCAACGCTGTAAACGAGGATCCATCGAATTCTGCACGGATAATTCGCCGAGCGATTTACTTTTGATTAATTGTTTGCTTTCCGCGTAGTGCGAGTACATTCCTCTCACTCTTCCTCCTTCCTTTTTGGCTTGCAATTTATGCCGCGTCAATTATTTTGATTGATAGCGCTTTGGCGTGTTTGCAATTAACTATAATTTCTTTTCTTTAATAATTATTGATAACGTTTTTTTTCAAATAAATCGATTTTTATTTTATGTAATTTAAAAATTTGTTTTAAAAGTGCCTTAAAATATTTGCTTAATTTGACATTTTAATTAAAAAGCGCGGTTTTGGAAAACTAAGAAAATAATTATGTCTTACTATATCTGGCTGATCCCTCTTACCTATAGACTTTTTAATAAATTTATCTTTTCATTAAAAAGAGAGTTTTTGGAAAAAAAGAAAAAAAAGGATACACGTTTTCCGAGCTTACACATGTTAAAAACAAGCTTCTACGAAGTTTCAACGAAACTTAAAATTTTACTATTCACAACCATGTTTTATTTATTAATTTTATTCTAAATATTTATAATTAATTTAAATTAAAGCCATATCTAATCAAAATTTACATTCGCTTTCTGGTTGTAGATTGCTTATTACTTATTTACGGATGAAAAATTCTCTCTCCAAATTTGCAAAGCATTACAAACTTCTTCGTCAACTTCCCAAGTACAAATATCCTACTCTTGTACTCATTGAGCAAGTAGTAAGCAAGTCTTTCAATCAGCCACGAGCAACGTTGCATGTTTATAGACGACGGACACATTCCCGAGCTTCCTTCTCTCCCCCGGCATTCTCCCGTGCATTTTTCCCAATCATCCAAGCACTCGGAGTTCCTTCGGAGTCAAGGGAGTGAAGTGGGGGAAGGTATGGGAGGGGAGATGGAGTAAAAGCATGGACACCCTATGACTCTGTCTCTCCGTTAGCTTTGCATGTAAAATGCCTTGGGCTCCCAGGAGCGTAATTTTTTCCACCATTTTTTACCTCAATGGCGATCGCTGACCCTCTTGGGCTCATGGTACACATAGAAATTCAAAATGACTTGCTCAATTTCTCATCTGAAGCTTACGTATTACGTACACTACCTCAGTTAAAACTTTTACAGAAGATTAAATAATGACGCATGAAAATATTTTTCTCTCTTTCTTCTTACTCCTGTTTTTTCATTTTCCCTGCTGCTCTTTGTCGTTCTACGGGAGCTGGTAATCCTGCGAATAATTTACGTCGTGTTTTTCTCCCACGCTTTTTTCTTAACGCTTTGCAAAGTTAATGCTGAATAAACTGTGTTGTGCAATCATCAACCTTTCAGCTCTTGCAATTTTCAATTAATTATTAGTCGTATTTAATGAGCTTTCCAAGTTTACTTTCGAAGTAACTTTTATTTATTTAATAAAATTTAAACAAAATATTGTTACAAAGTTACTTATTACTGACATTATTATTTTGACTAGCCAATTTCTGTTAGAAATCAATTTGCGGAGGTAAATTAATTCAGGTAATTGGAAAAAACGATCACGTGTAAAGTTATGTCAATGAATATTTTTGGTATTTCACGAAGGGTAGGATGAAATAATATCGAGTCGCCGAAACTCAAGCAATATTAGAACCCGAAGTGCAAGATTTATACCAGACATGTGGATTATTTCTGTTGAACGAAAAGACTTTTCGAGTGATTTAGGAGCGCAATCGCATTCTCGTAAAAATGAGGAACAATTTAGTATAGGGGAGGAACGAGCAATTGGTCGATGAATCGTTACAAGTACCTAAACATTTTCTAAGAATACGCGTTTCATCGATTTTCTATTTTCCTCTGCAAGTGATAAATTTGAATTTGAGAACGGAATATTCTTTTTAAATCGCGATCTCCTCTTCTCTTCAAACACTGACTTTCCAAAATTCACACACTGTAGAAACAAAAAATTATAGCAGCAAACTACATTTATTCTCCGGAAACCCGGACTTATTGAATAATCCGTAAATTCATAAATCCAGGTCTCAGAGTCGCTCTTTTTATGGGAGCAGCCGAGGCTTTTTATGTGTCAACGAGCGCGATGAAAATTCACGCCGAGCGATAAAGTCGAACAATGGCCGACCGAGAAATAATCGCTCGTCGTTAAATATATGTTTCAGCGGAGAGGGGACACCGCCGGAAGCTCGCGCTCAGCGTACACGTGCGGCGAGAGCGCGGCGCTCTTACATGCCGAGCCACGGGAGTTTGACAATGACGGGCGAGGCGCGTGCATTAGGCACTGATTGAAGAGACCCCGAGACACTCGCGAAATTCTATTTTAGCCGTTTTCACCGATTCTCGATGCAATTAATTCTCGCGCTCGCAGCTCTCCTCGTAATTGTGTTTCACGTCCGCACTTGGCTCCTAAAAACAATTATAATGATGCACGTAAGCCGTGGGGGTTGAGCACTGTGGGGTTGGACGGAGAATTGTGCTGTTGATTGTGGAATATTCAGGAGAAGATTCGACGTGCAGCTTTGACAGGCTATTCTTGCGGGAGTTGGGAATTTTCTGTCTATAGTGACAGATGAATTTCCGGAAATTGTCAAATGAACCTCATGATGGTCTAATCCTTCTTGAGATAAAGATTTTTGCTTTTACAATAACAATGATGACACCCGCGGGATGAAGGTTCATTTATTACGCAAAAAACAAAGTGTCTTCCTGTACTCGGATGTTACAACTTGCAAATGTTCTTTTTTTTTTTAATACATTGATATTTAATTAGACTAGTACTATACGTATATTACTTTAATAAATAACTTATTTTTTTTATGCTAACTAATAACTCACTGCTATTGTGAACTTCGTAAAAATGCTCATTATTCAAATTGATCAATACAATCGCTATATTTTTACCCTCCTGCCTTCTATTATACCACAAAGAAAAAAAACGAAGAGAACATTGTACAACAAAGATATAAAGAATAAATTGGAAACGAGCAATAAAACAACCGATGCTTATTATATTCGTGGCCCGCAAATTCACGTAAATCAGGGGCCCAATTAAACTAATTGCAGCTTTAAAGCTACGCCTCTCGAGAAAGTTTACATAACACACAATGAGGGTAAACATAAACGGCCGCGGTGGAGAATAAAAAAAAAAAAAACGAGGCCCCGGGTCACGGTGGTGTCGGCACCCGTTCGTTATTGGTGCCGTTTTATTTTCAAAGAAACCGGGCGAGAATGTCGACGCTGCAGACGCTGTATTTCGCTCGAGCAGCATCCCTCGCTTGTCGAGGAAGCCCCTCGACCTGTTATTGTACGTCAGTATCGAATACACGCGGAGCTTTCGAGAGGTTCGTGAGCTCGCATTACTGCCTCCTTTCTCTTTCTCCTTCTCCTTCTTGACTTTGCATTAAATAATAAGTATATGCTCTGCACACTTTATGCGCTTAAATTATATTTGGGATGAGCACATTTAATAATACATAAATACAAAATAAATTTAAAAACTTTGTCGATTTTCTCTTTTGTCTTTTTATACAATGATATATGTACAATAACAAAAAAAAAGTGTATTTCATTTCTTTCGCAAATTAAGTGAAAATTAATACTCGTAAATTAAGCAATTAAATTTTTTTTTAATTAAAACTAACTCTCATGTTTCCGCTGTATCGTACTTATTACGTTAGTTTATGATTAAATCGCTGCATTCATGGAATGGTCTCAATTAAGGAAATGCCTGGTAGTATAAGTAAACATAAAGCCGAACGAAATGACCCAAGAAGATATTAAATTTTAAAATATTATAAAAAAAAATTAAGAGCCACTTTTCTCTTTTTATTTCTCAAACATTTAAAATCTCTACTACGAGCGTCCCAGAAACCATGGGACCATCATCCTTTTGTAAAGTAAATTTATGAAAGAGACTCCGCAGCATAGCAGTTCGTACTTCCCTTTACATCCGTCGTGCCATCCATTTTATCGTAGAGTGCACACTAGTCCAGGATATTGCAAGTCTAAGTAAAGTGAAATCGTCCGTGCACTCAGACTACTTCGGTTTTGATTGCCGTGCCGCAAGCACGTGCCCGCAAACTGAATGTAAATGGACACTGGTGCGGTATACCCGGCATTGTGCAATATCGCAACCATCGGTTTGTAATGGAGAAACTTCCTCGAGGAATTGGAAAACTTCCCGAAGAATCATAACTTGCCGATTTTAACCTGCGAACTACTTTTGTTATTACTCTTCCACGCCTAAGGGGGGGGGGCGGGAAGTGCTGCATGAATTATCTGCCTTTCATTGCGCAAATCAGCATCCCCGCGCGAAATTTATGCCGAGCATCGAAACGCCCGACAATGATATTTTGCAAGGGGATGAATCCTTGCGACGGTAGGAAAGTTACCGGTGGGTGGGGGAAAATAGCTTCCAGTCGTATTCATTGAAAAAGTTTTCCAGAGTGCGGGTAATTTTTGTAAAACACTCCGGGGAAAAATACTCGACGGTGTTTAAAAATAGCCGCGACGACGCATTGATTAAAAAATAAGCTCGCTCCAGGGGCGTCGGGCAAAAATGTTCTCTTCGGCGTAATCGTTATGATTAAGGTGGTCCACCTCCTTCAACTTTTCCTTCATAAAATATCCCAAGAAAAAAAATCTTGGACATATGACCAAATATACTTTTAATACTATAAAAATATATTAATTTTGTAAGTAGTTCCAGTTAGAAGCCTCTAGGTCCATTTTATCTTAAGTTATGTCAGTTTTAAATTTCGGGGTGAAGAATTATGGGAACTAAAATGAATTGAGTAAATATCTAAAATACCAACCATTTAAGCCAAACCCCATCAAAATTTATTGATCCCTTGGACCAAGCTGTAGATTACGCCAAAGCCAAATTTTTAAAACTGATATAGTTTAAAATAAAATGGACTTAGAGATTTCTAACTGGAACCATTTTGTTACAAAACTAATATATTTTAATTTATAGTATTAAAAAAGTCAAAGGTGGTGAACCCCCTTAAGATTAGTATAGCGCGGCACGTGGGGCGTGCCATAAATCTCATTAGGACGCCTGTAGACGTCCGTCGTTTTTTTCGCTCTCGTCAATTTAAAAAAAAAAAATACTTTTACTCCGAGTTTCGACTACGCGCCTCCGTCTTGTCGTCCAGTGATGTATGTTTTTTTGTCTCTCTTCCAATGACTTTATTGTGATGTATTGTCGCAGTACATTATCGATGGCATCTGAAAGAGGCGACTGGTGTTCAGGTTTCTATTATTATTATTATTAATTTTTTTTGTGGAATTTAACGTCTTTATATAAGATTAAGTTTACTTGCTAAATTAGAAAATGCCTTTTTTTAAGAAGCTTTTTCTTACTTTAAGTGTCTTTAAATGTTGTTTTATAGCAATAAATATACAACACCGACCAATATATCGATTCTGCCTCTTACTTTCAGATCCAGGAGACATATCAATAACGGCAAGATATTAAAAGCTTCATTAATATACCCACATTAATAATGTAAAGTTGAGAAATAAAGATAAATTGTGAAAAGAAATGGGAGGAATTTATCCAGGTGCACTTTCTCGTCGTATTTTCATATTACCTTAATAGAACGCATTTTACATGAAATTTTTACTAGACTAGAAGGAGGAAGCTCGTTGGTAGTATCGCGTGCTTAATCCAGGGAATGTTTTCTTTTTCAAAGAAAAGAAGTTAAGAAGGATAAAGGGACCCGTGATAGTTGCTTATAGCTCATAAGGTGGAAAGTTTACGCGTTTCAGCAGCACCTGCTCGTCGCCAACGGAGCACGCAAAGCTTTTCTCGGCCTCTCACCGCTGAATAACGCCCAATTAGAGCTTGATTTATGGTCGTTGCATTTTCGCCCACCCGTGCTTTTTCTCTCAGATTATTAAAATATTTACACTATTTTCTCCATATTCCACCGAATTAAGCGATTAATTTTACTCATATTTCATTACAAAATTTAGATGAAAGCATATCCATAATTAAAGAAAAGTATTTACAGCTATTACTGTGGTGCACGATCGCATTAATTTTTTAGCACAGGAAAATATATTAATCTGGTGAAACTCGACGTAATTGGATGGGAAACATTTGTATTAAATCCATTATGAAGTAGAGACAAATTGAGGGCGACAACTAAATTAAAGGAACAAAAAAAAGTCGAAAACTCCCCCCCCCCCCTCGACACGTGAAAAATGTAGAGCCGGTAAAACTAATGGGATCAATCGAGTGCGTCGGTCGATTTCATTGGCTTAAAAACAAATTAAATGTACATTAATCCAACGGCCATTATTGAGCGAGGAAGGTGGACCCTGGATAGCGACCACTTGATGCGCTGCCACGGGCAAATCACTCGCGTGCGAACGAAGAGCGCGCAGAGAGCCACAGAATCAGCCGACACTAATGCGCCTAATAAGCATTAATAACATTTGCCCGAGCAACGTACGAGTCTGCGCGCTTTGATAACACCGCGTGTATTATTCATGAACGGTGTAGCGCCTCATCCCCCTGCGTCCGCCATCCCGACACTCATATATATATATATTCGTACATCTATATATATGTATATACATTTCGTAGACGCTTCCGCTCTGCGAGCGTATTCGATTTGACTTGCAAATGAAATTTTTTCGATGAGCTGCTCGTCGGCGGAAATGCTTTTTTGCAAATTGTGACGATCGACCTAGTGCCGCTCGATCGGTTTCTAAGTGATTCATCGGTCCAGCTTCACGTCACTGCAGTCTATTAGCCTGAACGTCTGTTTTCCATTTGAAAATTTGCGTTTTGAAAGGTAATTATGTATATCGTTGAAATATTCCGAATTTTACCGATGGGTACAATTACAGCGATTTATTAGTCAATGACATTATTCTATTTCGTAAATCTATTCGGATTAGCAAATACCTTATAATTTAATACAGCGTTAATTAGAACTGATAACGAAATTAACAGTAAATTAGTAAGATTAATCGATCTACGCGGCTGATCGTAAAACCGTACATTATTAAATTATTTTACCAATAATCCAATATCGTTCTATAATGTACGTAAATAATTATATAAATTTTTGTATGTTTTAATTCCGTAAATATAATATTAAAATCGAGTTCTCCGTCTGTAGCGTCTGGCTACTGCTGGACACACTCTACTGAATGCTGCTCACACTCTACTGAATTATGTATGTAGCCACTTTACTTTATACTAAGCTCGTTTTTAAACATTTTTCTTAATGTACTATGAAAAGGCACTAAAAAATTAATTTCTACGAGAGAAAAGACACTATTTAACTTTTAAGTATACCAAATAAAGTTATTAAGTATAAATTTATTTCGTATGTCAAAAAGTAATAATTTACCTCTATAGAATTTACTTTGGAAAAGTGCAAAATTGTATAACTTTATATTAATTTTAGCTTATTAAGTAATTTAAAATTTTTATTTTATATCGAGCCAGACCAATCAACTGGGAATTTAACTATTATTGTTACATATCGTCGCTCCTAAAGAAGAAAAGCAAGTTTAATTTCTTCTCAACGAAGAAAAGCATTTTTGAGATTTTTCC